>JASAOE010000522.1:0-25000 GCA_029964075.1 Patiria pectinifera
ACACTCAAATGTCTTCCACGAACCAAGCCCTTGCTGATGTATAACCGCACAGGTATAGTACGGTAAAATTGTCTTATCCGGAGATCCAGGCATAAAAAGAGCCCAATTTCTATAAGTATCACTCTTTTCTTGTCCCTCACAAACCCACTCTCCATCTCCATTCTCATCCGTACAACCAAGCCAAAGATCTTGGTCGTGAGGTTCCATGCTCAGGAGTAGCTGATTTTCCTCCGATGAGTGAGGAGCAGCCAGCTCGGTGCCCATAGCCCGACAAGCTGCTTGGGCCTCAGCCAATGATGGCGCGTAGGCGAAGGGATCAGCAAGACGGTAACATGCATTGCCTATGCGGTTGAATGTCGGAGGGCAACATCCAGTAGGTGAGGGGCAGGATGCTGATCCTTGTCTTGCTCTGATGATGATGACGATGGCAGATAGACACACAGCAATGATTGCTCATAGCAGCAACATCTTTATAAGATCAGATTATACTCTCGATCGATGTTTCGGTCTCGGTTTCAAACTCTGAAGTCTCGAGTACAACACTGATGTGGATGCATGTACACATACAAACAGTACACTGAGAATGAAACTGCCTGCCATTGGCTTATATAGGCCTAAGGCATACGGATTAAGGTGCACTTAAGGACGATTATACCAGGACATCAAGCATGAAGGACAGGAATGATCGTGCTTCATATAACTAATGATTAATTGATCAGAAAAGTCGGAGTTGGCGTCAGTTTTCCACGCACACTTCAGAGTATCCCCAAGGTTTATTCATTACACATTGTTTTTTGTTTTATTATCATTTTAGTGTGATGGCAATACATCTGGACTGTTCTGTCGATGGATGTTTCAGTCTCGGTTTCAAACTCTGAAGTCTCGAGTAAAACACTGATGTGGATGCATGTATTGTAACGTCTCTCTTGGGTGAGAGACATTATCAATAAAGAGTCAGATAAGATACAATATCTTACACGCACTATTCTCTACTCTATTCAGGAATAATTACATCTCAATAGAGGGCGCACTATATACGTGTGGATTATGTGTGGGATGCAATGGGAGCTCTGTGTTTTGGGACAGAGCCCAGATCTACAATGTACAATGAATCAATAATCCCGGGACATACCGTTTTTTCGTTTTACCGTTTTGGATTTCTTCAACAACAAAAACGGTAAACGAACCATTGACCGTTTTGTCGTTTTACAGTTTTGCAAAGCGGTCAAACGGTATTAATTAGTCACACAAAAATACCTTTTTGTTGTTGTTTTTTAATTGTAAAAAGCGAAACGGTTAGTTGCTTTATTTTTAGAGTGTTGTTTTACAAAAACATGACAATGACAAAATGGTCAATAGTCTTGTCGACCATATTTGGATCCAGGTTTGGCAATTAAGCAATGCACCTTGGAATGTTAATGTGTCCTTGGGATCGAGTCACGTATGCCTGTTTGCAGGGCGGTGGGTACGAGCGAAAAATGCATCTAAAAAGAAGTTGATTTTAATAAGTCATAAACCCATGAATCTTGGACCGCAAATTTTGGGAATTTTTCTTCAATTTTTCTCCGAAGTGCTATAGCACCCATGAGATCATGCAATTAGCTGGTAAAACCACGCATTGTTAGAGTCGATAGAGGAATTATCAATGTAATTGATGAGGTTGTGGTTGGATTCACATCAAGGGCGCAAAAACAAAGGAGAGATGGCCAAGTATGATTAAGGTCACTCACGCATTTCGTTAACTAAACTAATAATTGCAACAGCATATCCGTCTAAATATTAAACACAAATTACCTTTCCAAGGTAACGCCAAGAGGGTAAATTAGCAGTTTCCTTCGGTTGGTGCGCCCATAAACAAACCAAACTTATATTGAACTGCCTGTACATAATACACACGCTCAGTTTCCAATCAAGCTTTGCTGACACACGCCTCGCGTTATTACCAATGATTTATTTTCAAGGTAAATTCGATGCAATTATCTTCCAGTAGCTGATGATGCCCAGCTGAAAGACAATGACGGTACGACTTTCTGTGAAGTCCAATAGAAGCTAACTTTTAGATGATAGAAACCAGTGGACCAGACAATATGTGAGAGTCTTTGAGAGAGGCAGGGTTCAAGTCACCACTAAATTCAATGTTTCTCCTGCCCATTCAATTCCGAGGCGGCACACCTCGCAAATTTTGGCGGCCACCTCGGTTCTTTTCCCGACGTCAATACCGCCTCAATAAAGAAAATTGCAATAAAAAATACAAAATGCTATTTAAATTGAATTCAAAGTGTGGATTATTTTATCAATTTAAACTAATTGTTTCTGTCACAAACAGTCTTTCCACTTCGGACAAACAAATCTACATTTGTTATCTAACAATACCACGACTTCAAGTGTTCGTCGCCGGCGTGCCTGTCTGTGATTTGATGCACTGTGCCCTCTAGAGACATGCACAGATTGGGGAACAAAAGATTGTATACGTCTCCACAGATCAATTTCTATAGATGAATACGTCTCCACAAGGTTTTCACGAAATAGATGGATTTTACTCAAAAACTAGGAATTTCCAAGGTGGGTTGATCGGTCGCAAATGGAAGAGTTTTAGAAAGGGAAGCCAAGCGAATTAATTCTGGTTAAAATAAGAGCATTTTACTGATGGTGCTGAAGCCCCCCCCCCCCACGTACCCTGTTAAGCCGAATTATCTTTGATCCGTCTGTCATATCCTTTGGGCCGTGTAAAGGTTATGAGGCTGAGAAACTTCAAGGAAGGATTTGGAAGAGCTACTGTGGGTTTGCATGGTGGACATGATCAATGAATGGGAGGCATTTGCATGACATCTCTTTGTGAGTTGGGCGAAATAAAAAAAAAAAAACATGTTTAGCGTCCTGCCGTTTAAAAAAAAAGGAAAGCGGGAGGCCCTTTTTCCCCCCCTCCAAAATGGCTGCCCGACCGGGCTATTTTTAAAGAGGGCCGCCATTTTTTTTTTAAATGGCCGCCATTGGACTCAGGAAATGACATAACAGCTTTATATGAGCTAGATGCTGGTTAAAAAAAACAGAAAGAAAGAAAGAAAGAAAGAAAGGAGGTGGCCTCCAAAAAAGGAAGCGGGCGGGGACGCTAAACATGTTTTTTTTTATTTCGCCTTATGTGATTGTAATTCTGAGAAGAACCAGTTGGTTTAACTCGACGTTTCGAAAAGTATGCTCTGTTCGTCAGAATCTCCCGATGACTAACAGAGCATACTGTTTGAAACGTCGACTTAAACCATGCAACTGCAGCTGGTTCTTCTCAGAACCACACAACTTACAAAGAGATATCATTCACATGCCGCAACCTCCCACCGTTGAGTTATATACTTGACTGTTCTGTTTTTGTCATTATTAGTTCCTCAGAGGAACTTCCTCTTGTAAATATTTTGTCAATAAAGTATATTATAAATACATTCGATGATGACGATGGCAGATAGACACACAGCAATGATAGCTCTTAGCAGCAACATCTTCATAAGATCAGATTACTGTCGATCGATGATTGGGTTTCAAACTTTGAAGCCTCGAGTACAACACCGATGTGGATGCATGTACACATGCAAACTGCCTGTCATTGGTTTATAATAGGCCTAATGCTTACGGATCAAGATGCACTTTAATTAAGGACGATTATACAAAGACATTAAGCATGAAGGACATGCACGATCGTACACTTCGTGAGACTAATGGCTAATGATTAATTGATCAGAAAATACGGAGTTGTCATCAGTTTTCCACGCACACTTAAAGGGAAAATACAACATTTGCAAACATCAAAAAATAAAACTACCAAATCATTTTGAAATACCTTGCTGGACTGTTAGTGAATGACAGTGTAAAGCATCCTGTAAAGTTATGGCACCTGGTATACTGTCATTTTCAAGAAAAGTGGTATTTTTGTATCAATTTCCAACGCTGATCGGCCGATCAGCGTTGGAAAAAACTGGCTTTTTTTTCAAATACTGGCCCCAGTTGACCATCGCACTTGTTTGCAATCGATTACACACCTATGAACGGGTACAAGCCAGCTAGACCAGTTCCCTGACCTTACAATTTCCCAATATATGTAAACTGCTCTGTTTCTTCTTAAATGGAGTCAGGGAACCAGACTACAGGAAAATGATTGTTTTTCTTGGTTTTTATAGCATTTTCGAACCCAAAACCTCAAAAAAGTCAGTGTAACTATATTTGCTATATTTTTCCAACCCCCCAATTCCATCCATTTCTGAAAATTACAGCAAAAGCAAATGATGTATATTCCCTTTAAACATTATCCCAAGGTTTATTCATTACAGTTATCATTTTAGTGTGGTGGCAATACTTCTGGAACTGTTTTTGATTTGTTGACAAATTTGCGAGATGTAAATGATGTAAAAAAAGTGTGAGTGGGTAAAAAGAAATTTCAGTCTCAGTTTTAGTATAGGTTTTCCCAGCTATTTAAAAACATTTTTCGTTCGAATTGACCAATTTTTATATTCAAATTCGTCAATCAACAGCGATTTAGTAAACTTGTAATGTTACATTTTGTCTTTTGTCAGACAATTTCAAATTCAGTTCAAGAAAATTCAAACAATGAACACACGTTTTCGTCCCGAAGTATTCGATTTCATCTCGTCCATGTCAAACCTTGTTATTCACAAATCAATTTCGTCTAACTGATTTATATAAGACGAGTTCGATCTCAGAATGCTGCCATTTGGCAACAGCTTGGACAAATTTGATCTGTACCGACGAATATTATTCTCGACCCGGTGACTGAAGAGTGTGACCAAACTTTAAAATTGAATGGTAAATGAAATGGGTTTTTGTTAAAGCGTGTGAAATTTTTCGTGGACGAAATTCAATGTTAGAGTTGGTGAATTTGAATGAACAAACAATTTTTTAAAAATAGCCAGGAATATATAAATATATGTTCTTTTAAGCATGTTTCCTAACTCGATGTTTCTCAATGCTTATAAAATCCAAGCTCATGCGCTTTGCACAAAAAACGAGTCGTTTTTAATTGTAAAAATAAACAAAAAAAGAAAATAAAGTTTATTTTAATCCAGCAGAGCTTGATTAATCAACGTTCAGGCTCGAACCTGTCTTTGCCGAAAGTTACAAACATCGTCAATGCTGCTCACAGTCATGCAGACAGGCTGTGATACTGGAAAACAACCATGGCAGGTATACATAACATTTTATCAATGTATCAAGCAAGAATTGGATTTTAATAAGTCTTAATACCTCTTTATCGCAAACTTTGGAATATTTTCTTCAAGTTTTCTCCAACGTTCTAGCACCCATGAGGGATGCCAGTAAGAACGTGAATTTGTAGAGTTGACAGAGGATTATAATCAATGTAATTGATGAGGTTGTGGTTGAATTCACATGAAGGGAGCAAAAATAAAAAGAGAGATGGCGTAACTTTATCATTGAAGTCACTCGTCCATTTCGTTAATCAAGCTAATAATTGCAATAATGGCAATGATATACCCGTACCGTCTTTACAATGCAAATTACCTTTCCAAGGTAACGCCGAGACGGTAATTATCAGTTTCCTTCAGTTTGTGCACCCAAATTCAATGCTTCTCCTGCCCATTTAATTAAACCCTCGCAAACTTTAGCGGCCGCCTCGGTTCTTTCCCTGACACGTTATTACCGTAATTACCAATGTGGTGTTTTCAATGTAAATTCGATGCATATTATCTTCCAGAAGCTGATGATACCCAGCTAAAAGATAATGACGGACGACCTTCTGTGAAGTCCAACAGAAGCGAACCTTTAGATGACAGAAACCAGTAGACCAGACAATTTGAGATATTCACCGATTGGATATTTACCAATACGACGACTTCAAGCGTCGTAACCGGCGGATTTAGGGAGGAGATTGGCGGTCACCCCCCCCCCCCCCATTGGGCCGCCGAAAAATTCCCCAAGCATTGAAAAACGCCTCCCATTGAAAACAAAATAATAATGGGGGGGGGGGGATGACACTCACCATTAATCTTTTTAATCGTACGTCCGTCGGCAAATTTGACAAATTGAAGAGCGCCAGCTATTGTCCAACACTGTCCATAATATTTCGCTTTGACAGCGCCCTTATCCGCTCCGTTCACAAGTACCCCCTCACCGGCAAAGAAAGTACAGTTGGGGGTGACCGACCGACGCCATCTTGCCCGACTGCAATTTTGCCGCGACGCGCTACCGTTCGTACCATGCCACTGCGTGCACATAGTACAAATCCCCTGGTGTACGTGCGTCAACCGCGTCCCCAGTGCTTACTTTATTTCCAACCTCGTTTCCAATAGTAAGCCCTGGATAGCAAACTTTCTTCCTGTATCCTGATTCGCTACCGCAAATTGGCTAGAAATGGATTTATATCGTGTACTTGGTGTTGTTATTCACAACGTGCAGTACGTGTTTTGCGATCATTCGTCCACACTTTCTTTAGAAATATTCATTTCCTTTCCCAATTTGTTCATATTAATATGAAATGTGATACTGCATGCTGTCTCGTTAAGATCGTAACAGTTTAATTAAAATAAAATCGTATTTTCGTGACTCATGCCATGCTCGCACTGCGACAAATTGATTCGAAAACTCACGAAGCCTCAGATTAGAAAAAAAAAAACAATTCGGGTACAAAACCGTGTTGCGAACCCGCAACCTCGCGGTGCAACATCACGACGATTTATCGAGTGAGCTATCGCAGTGAAAGCCGAAGCTTGGGGGAAAAAAAATTATATACCTGCGTACGTATCATAAAAGTATCGTAGAGGGCGCTAAATAACCATGTATGCAGATGTCGTTTGGGAAAAATAAATTCGCGGACCGTGTACAGTCAAACTGTACAACCGTGAGAACAGCACTATTAATACAACATCATGCCTATAACAAGCAAAATATTAGGTTTTTTTTCTTTTTTTCTATTACTCTTAATACAAGGTACCTGTTATAACAAGGTAATTTGTTAAGTCCCCAAGGACCTTGTTATACAGGTGTTCGACTGCACTGGGTTAAACCACGACATGCATGGTGGTTTTAAACATCGCTAACTAGCTTAGTGACGTCAATAACCTAAAAGTGATTTTTTTCTCTTATATAAATGGCCCGTAAACATCTGAAAACAGCAAGTTCTTCGAAGAAGCGAGAAACACATTCACATGTTGTAGCAATGTATCTCTACTTATATTTACATTACCACAAAAAGGAAGTATGCTTGCATAAGATAGGTTTGCCCGGCTATTTTAAAAAAAATTTAATTCATATTCACAAACTCTGACATTCAATTTCGTCGGAGAAAAAAATTCACACGCTTTTACCAAAAACAATTTAGTCATTTACCATTCAATTTCAAAGTTTGGTCACCCTCTTAAGTCATCGTGTCGAAAATATTCGTCATTACAGATCAAATTCGTCCAGGCTGTCGTCCCGGAGTATTTGATTTCGTCTCGTCTACGCCAAACCTTATTATTCAGAAATCAAATTCGTCTAATTGATTTATATAAGACGAATTCGATCACTGAATGCTGCCATTCGACAACAGCTTTCACGAATTTGATCTTTAATGACGAATATTCTGGACCCTGTGACTAAAGAGGGTGACCAAACTTTGAAATGGAATGGTAAATGACTAAATTGGTTTTGTTAAAAGCGAGTGATTTTTTTTCTCGGACGAAATTGAATGTTAGAATTGGTGAATTTTTGAATAAAAACCGTTATGAATAAAGGAAATGTCAAAAGCCACGAATCGATAACCCATAAATCCCGTAGTAATATGCCTAAAACATTGAGTCTAATATATTTTAAGAAAATAAAATCAAACGTAATGACACATTTATGAAGGAATACGGAAATAAAAAAAGTAAAGACTTATTCTTATTGGAGGCCTCTATTGCTTTAAAGATACTGCTATGAAGAATGACGAAATTTAACCAAATTATGTTTAAATTGTGTGGAATGCATTGGACGAATTTGATTTCTGAATAACATGATTCTGCGTGGACGAGACGGAATCAAATACTCCGGGTCGAAAACGTGTGCTCATTGTTTGAATTTGTTTGGAGTAAATTTGAAGTTGTCTGACAAAAGACGAAATTATAAATTGGAAGTGCACTCAATCGATGTCACGGTTGCTGGACGAATTTGAATATAAGAAACGGTGAATTTGAACGAAAAATGTTTTAAAATAGCCAGGAAAAGTATCAATTAAAGTAACTATAGATATATGTGAAGTTGTGCTCACGAGAGGGCGCACAACCAAACACAGTCAAAGACGGTTTGGTTGGCAATTCGGGAGCAGGGAGATGGTTCGATAGACAAGCTGCACCACCTTGGTTGTTGACTTTAGTGCGGTATCCGCATCCTTGCTAGCCATGGTATATAGTCTAACACTCGTACGTCGTACTACCCTGGCAAACGGAGTGCACAGTGGTGGATCCCGGGGTGGAGCCACTTTAATAGGGCGCTGAAGCCTGTTTTTGTCATTATGCCAATGACCTCTTGTAAATATTTGTTTCGATATGGTACATTGTATATAAAGTTGTGAAATATACAGCAGCATCAGGCATCACAATACTTAGAAAGACACTGTAATGCTCTTTTATGTAAAGATTTTGTTCAAAGCTCGAATAACCGTTAAACACTGCTGTTATTTAAAACATCATGCTGAACCTGTGCTCCAGATCAAAATAATATATTATGACAGATAAAGCAAACTATTGATTAACTATTACTTTTTTCGTACGACGTTAAACCAGGTATAAATAAACAGGATTGTTGTAAAAATTACAATGTTTGTTGAATGACCCGAGGCTGTTTCTGTTATTCGTGAATGCTCGAATCCTCAGTGGACGGCGTGACGAGAAGGATCTTCTGCAGAAACAGTGTCATGTGATCTGAGGATAGAAAGCGAATCATAATCATATCAGGACAAACGGGAGATACTAAAGAAATGACAAGGAATGCCTGATTCTCTTGCTGGAGCGAGCACCTTTAATGTTTACTATGCAGTGACTGCATGGAACATCAACTTCACCACATGTAATTTGAGCCACCCGACCCTCACAACCAGCCCATTCACCCCGATTAACTCTGGCGTGTGTCTGGAGTATCTCTCAGGCCCCAAATAGCCGTTAAAACCACAGACATAACCCCCATTGGACATTCCATTTTGGTCACAGGGGTGATCGAACTAATCCCAATGTTTATAGTGCATTTGTACACAAGCCTATGTAAATGTGCACAAGCACACAGGGTTTTCCCGCCAATTCCAACCCCTCCAGTAGGATCACAAGACTGACACCCCCTCTGAAGGGCGTACTATGGTCCATACTAGGACCTGGTGATAGATGGCCCCGGGTGTGTTTACCACGTGGCCAGGACAATGTAAAACATAAAAATGTGAAGATTCCATATTCCATTCTGAATCCAGGTATTTTGGTCAAACTATAAAATTAAGTGTATTTTTCGTTCGAACTCACCGTTTCCTATATTGACATTCGTCCAACGACACTCAATTTAGTGCACTTCCAATGTTTAATTTCGTCTTTTGTCAATTTGAAATTCAGTCCAAACTAATCCAAACAATGAGCACGCGTTTTCGACCCGACGATTTCGTGTCGTCTACGCCGATCGTGTTATTCAGAAATCAAATTCGTCTATATAAGTTTGTTTAATATCGTTATATTTTCACAGCGATATCTTTAAATGCATAGGCTTCTAATAAGAACACGCCTTATTGGTTTGTTTCCTTACTTCTTCATAAATGTGTCATTTATTTTGATTCTTTCTTCTTAAAATATATTAGACTCAATATTTTAGGCATACTACACGGGGATTTATGGGCTTTCGATTTTGGCTTTTGACATTTCCTTTTTTTCACTGTAGCTTTTTTTAATTTTCTTTTTTTAAATATCGTTGTATTGTTGATCTAAGTAATCTTTACTTTTTTGGTAACTCTTTTTTGAGTTCAGTACTCTGCTTGGTCCTAAAATCATGCGAGCAAATTATGCTTGGTGAGTATGGGGAAATAAGGAAAATGCATTAGACTAATTTACTTTATACACGTTTTAAATTGATTGATAAAAGAAAAGAGGCATTTTATGCATTTTTAAATGAAACTGGCCGCTGCTGACCACTGAGAGACCCTTGACCTAAATATGCCAAAAAAGCACATTAGGAACCAGCAACACAGTTGTATTAAAATGATTTAAATCGTTACAAAAAGGTGAGAAAATAGCTATTTGTCACGTTTGTCTGAAAATGACCACGATTGACCACTGAGTGATCTTTGACCCAAATTTGCCAAGACCCCTATAAAGCGCTTAGACAAGGAAGCTTTCGACAAAATACGGGAAAAATCGGCTGAAGAATGCGGCAGAAGAAGCCACGACGCTCTTTGATTTTCACCAAATGACCGCTAGTGACCAATAGGCCTCGTGTTGTTATTACTTAAAAAAATAATTCTCATTGGAACGGTTCCCCGGCCTAAGGCTTTTATCTTGAGCACGTTTATTATTTGTATACAATTTTCATTTATTTCTTTTCTCTAAAGCCCAGAATTCAGCTACAATTTTACTGCAATATTTTATTCCCGTGTATTTGTCTTCATAAAGAATTTTTGAGTAAAAGGTCATTTTTTTTGACAATTTATATCTTATGACCTAAATTCATCACAAAAGGAACACACGAATCTCGGATTTCTGATATTTTCCCTTGTACTTAAAATTGGACTCTAGCCTATTGGCGTAGACACCTGAAATTTAAATTTAAATGGATCTGTTTGTGTATATCATTTCCAGCCCTTGTTTCAAGTAGACCTGTTTATGCAAAGATTTTCCAGGAAACAAATGGTTTATTGGGCACAATTTTAACCAATAGATATTTCGGGAAAAAAAATCTCAAATTTCTTGATTTTTTTTTCAAGAAAATATCCAAAAGTATTGTGCGGCAGTGTAAATTACCTCATTTTTTAATATAGGTTTTTTTCGGTTATTTTAACACTTGTATCACACGAATTCCCTGTGTCGATACTTTAATTTCGTCCCCGAACATCGCCAAGCTCAATTCTCAATTTGAATTTCAAAAGCCACCGCTAGATTTCATTTACGGTTCAGTATAGTTCAAATTGTTAGCATTCCGATTCGTCAAAAATCTTTGAAATTCTTCTCGTGATGCAATCGGCGTTGAATTGACAAAGCAAATTCGTTTTTTATCATTCGTTTTCATGTTGTTGTCATAAAATTATTTTCGTCCCTGGTGCATTAAATCGTTTACGATTAGAAAACGCGCCCAAAGTTTAGACTTATTTGAAGAATTATGCGTATTAAAACAATGATAATTCAACATATATTTCCTTATATGTATAAACAAAAGTCGTTAGCTGTGAGGTATGATTTTTTATTTCTGTGTTTCACAATTAACATTAGAGTCAGGAATTGACATTTCACAATATGCACTTATGACATGGACACTGAGCATGAAGTTCAAAGACCTTCTTAATGTTGTTCTTTGATAGACATCATACCTTATTTCTGTTGTTTTATTCATAAACATTTATCAAGGAGCAACATTACGAAGGTGTTTGATCTTAATGCTTAATTTCCATATGCTATAAAGCAAAGAGCATATTGTGTCAATTTCTAATTTCAATGTTAACTGTCAAAGAAAACTCAAAACTTACAGCTATACTTTCATTTATAAGGAAATATTTGTTAAAAATTAAACTTTAATTAATGCGCAAACAAGTCCAAAGATTGGGCACATTTTTAAGCGTAACGTTTTAAGTCACCAGAGACGAAATGTAACGACAAGAACATTAAAACGAATGACAAAAAACGAATTTGCTTTTTCAATTCAACGCCGATTGCTTCACGAGACGAATTTCAAAGATTTTGGACGAATCGGAATGCTAACAATTTGAATTATACTGACCCGTAAATGAAATCTAGTGGTGGCTTTTTGAAATTCAAATTGAGAATTGAGCTTTGCGATGTTCGGGGACGAAACTAAAGTATCGATATAGGGAATTCGTGGATACAAGTGTTAAAATAGCCGGGAAAACCTATAATTGATGGACATAGAAAAGTCGTCTGCTGTGATCAGTTGTGTCTCGCGAAGTCTCATATACGTGATGTGAACGGATTTTCTGACGAGTAGCCTAACGGAAGCAAAAGAAAACATGACGCTCTCCATACGGCTGTACGTATGATGAAAAATTAGTAGCGAAAAAGTGAATAAAAAACACTTTTCCACCCCTTTAATTAAATTAGATTTTCAGCATGTGAAATAGTGATATTTTCTTAGCGTGATAGCATTAATATAAATTCAACTGCAATTAGTTCTAGGTCAGGCCCTGTTTTTTTCTAAATTGACCGGACTACCACGGTTCCTCCGCCGATGTAGAGATTTAACAATAAGTCGACAATCGGCGTACATTTTCTCCAAAATGGACAGGCTATATAGCCTGTTAATATGATATTCGATAGAGACTATTTTACACATAAGGTGATCTAAATATACAAAAAGCAAAGTACATTTTTATATAAGCTTAAGCACACGGAGAATTTGATCTTCGATTATGATCTACTTCATTATTTCAATGCTGTCATTATTTACAACAATATACAATCATGTAGAAATTCTAAAGAAATACATTAATATGATATTCGATAGAAACTATTTTACACATGTGATCTAAATACAAATGTATACAAGAAGCAAAGTCAATATATAAGCTTAAGCATACAAAGAATTTTGATCTTTGAATGAGCAATATACTGGAAATGGCCGTCTGCTTTCTTGTATCTTTGCCTGTTTAACATTTGCAAAATTTAATAAAAGATGTGATTTGAAAAAAATTGATAACGTTTTCAAATATTTGGTTGGAGATATGCGCATATTCATTCCCACGCCCTGAGCGAACCATATGACTTCTTAGCCCAGTCCAAGGACAAGCAGCCAACGTGTTGTACAAACGAATGGACAGACTAAAGGAAATGCAGGTCCCACTTCACTGAGCTGAAAATAACCTTAAATACCCCGGTAACCCAATGTTGACACCAAATAAATATCACGACGATGTAAATTTATCTGGTTCGTGAGTTGGGAAAAGCTGATTTGAATACAGATTTTAGTAGAAGTAAACATCACATGTAAAATTGACGTCTGGCTTGCTGTCATATAGGTGATTTCAAACGATCGGTCAAGAATTCTAATGACGAAATCGTGTTTCATAATCAAAAGGTTGTGATTTTTGTTTTTTTAAATGGGTGAAAGTTAATTATTCTATTTGTTCTAAATCTAAATCTAAATCTAAAAATTAATGTGGCCTGACGTTGCGAACTTAGCAAGTTATTCTTCAGAGGCTAAAACAGAAATGACAGAGGTACATACATTAACATGGGGGTGCACATCTCCCTTTGGGGTGTGGTTTGCCATCTCCCTTTGTTTCTTTACATTAATTTTTAGATTTATATATTTCAGGTCCATCCAGTCAGTAAGCAGTTTGCAGCAGTCTTACTTTTTTCCATATTCTATTTGTTGTTCGGTATCTTGTACTAGTCTATTTTCTTCTCAGCGGACTCGTGAAAAATCCTCTACACATTAAACTGCAACTTTCATCAATCTATCGTTCTTGATGGATTATTAAACCATAATTAGATCGCCAAGCCCAGTACGAATTACGGAAATAAGCTTTTGCCAGGCTGATTTTATGATCAGGGGTTTGAAAAAAAAATAAACAAAGAGTGATTTTGCGTCTCGGTTACCAAGCCAACTATCGTTCACATCGAAGTTCAAGCCAACTGTCGTTGTTCACAGCGAAGTGGCAATTGACCCAGGGCAGAAAATCAAACTAAAGCACTTAATTGTGCTTCACGAAACATATCAGCCGTGGTCAGTATGTTGGTGACCAGTACGTGAACATTGACCTTTGTGTGGCAAAAGTGCATATCTGGTAGTAAACACTGATTTATCAGAACAAAAATGGCCCAAGTCAGTTCATAGAATTGGGGAAATAAGGAAATACCAGCATTATCTGCATTTTTTTCCCCTGAAGATGAGCACTGTTGACCACTGAGTGGCCATTAGCCTATACCTGCAAAAAAACAAAACACATTAAGAAATGGCAATATTTTTTTTCAGTTTTTTTCAGTAGGTAACGGAAGAAAGTGATATAATTATAACCCTGGAAAGGCTGTGAAAGTTGTTATCGGAAAGATAGGGTATAAAGTTATTACTAATACTTAAACCAACTTTTACTTTCTGTTGTACCAAGAAATTCCTTCTTGTAGTTTTCGAAGGGATCGTAGTTTTCCTGATTTAACTTGGCCAAAATATCTACTTGATTGCGGACACCTTCGAGCGCCTTTACTCTGGACATCCAACCTGGCTTGGCCTCTGACTTTTCGCAATCAATCATCAAGTCCACATAATATTCGGTGCTCCGCGGGTTCGGCTTCAAAGCAATCTGTTCTAGACGCATCAAAATCCGACGAGAGTCAATTATCAGAAAACATACACGTTTCTGGACAGTGAGGAATTCTTCTGATAATTTCTTTATGACTCGACTGAGCGACTCGTTTGTTTGCATTTCTGTTTCGTGTTGCTCAAGTATTTGGTGCACTTGCTGTACCTCTTCCAGTGTAAGAACACCCTTTGTAATTTGGGGTTGCAAATCCATTAAATTGGTCTCCAGTCGCTTCCGCTCCTCCAGAACCTTCTTTGTGAGAACCAGGCTCCTCGGTTCCAAGCTATTGAGAGATTGGAAGAAGTACGACATACTCTCCATCCCCATTCGCCAAAACATCTTGTCAAAAGTTTCTTCGTCGTCCGTATTGTTGTCCACGTACCTAGCATAAAGAACCGAGTTGTTGAACTTAAACATGCTCTCACTGCAAGGAATACCTGCTTCTTTAATTGCATTGATAACTGGAGGCCTCCGCCCATCACAGAAAGTGAACAGGAGAAGTATGTTTGGGGAGATGTCTTTACCGAAAACGGAAAGGATGGTGTCAAACACATACCTGTATGTGGGAGTGAGGCGTGCCTGCGAAGACTGAGCAACAAGGCCTATAGCGTCTATGTGATCTACGTTGTGAGCCTCGGAATGAGAGAAGAAATCGCGTATCTGATCAACGATGGCTCTGTCATGCTCAATACCTCTTGTGTCTCCAAAGCCTGGCGTATCGATGATTGTCAACGTGTAAGGAACGTTGTGGTGTCGGTTTCCATAAATAGTATGAGAAGATATGGCTTGAGTTTGACCATGCGCCTGTGCCTGTGGTCCCTCTCCTTGTTGAGCAATGATCTTGAAACGAAACCCGTCCTTCCAGTCTACTTTAAGGATATAGTTGATCATCAAATCAATCAGTGTGCTCTTACCCACACCTGTGGCCCCAACTAACATTATAACTTTGTGATGCTGAACCAAACCAGATCTCTTACCGAAGCTATAGCTACGGTACATAACGCTGGCAGGAACAGGCTTTTGATCCAATGGAACCTTCAAAATAGTTGGTATCCCAGTGGACACGCATCCCTTTGTGAATATTTCAGCATTTTCAGCAATTGTCTCGGTATATCTGGCAGGCCGGTGAACTTGATCGGTTTCACCATTTCCAGCTCTGCCACGCTCAGCGGATTTTCTAATAGCTGGCACCTGTGCCTGTATGGGAAAAAATAATAATAAAGCTAGACTTCTATTAAATTTGTAATGAAAACGAAGCCAACATTTATGTGTAACATTTACTGTACCCTCTGCTTAAACATTTTAGGCCAGCCGGGACGATTCTTGCAACTTTTGTTTTTGTTTTGAGGCAATTCCACGCTAACGAGGACAGACTTTCAATTTTTTTTTTTACTTCCTTATCACTTCACAAGGGTGATCGGGGGAGGGGGGGGGGGATGCCGGAGTGGCTAACTAGCACCCTCGCCGGACAGGCTAATGTTTATGATCTACATAATAAATGCAATTGATCACATTACCATGTTTGTATGTAAAGTGAAGGTTTCGATGAAACCGGATTCGTTACCATAAAAAGGACACCTTTAATACAATTTTGTTTTTATATTTATCTTTTCATATATTTTTTGTGCAATGCAAAACCAAGTTTCTGCTAAAAGTCAGTTGCTATGGTGAACGTCATCAAACCTAATCTATCAATTTAGCAGGGAAATTATTATTTGTCTGCTCACGACAGAAGTGATCCGGAGCTTTATAAAAAACCCCAATAATTGGGCATTAAAATAATATTAGGTTTTGCCCTTCACCGACGTGTAAACACTGTACTCAGTGTGTTACCTCCCAAGTGAAAGTGAGAAATATCACTCGGGTGATGGGACTCTACCCGACCACCGAGCTTGCGGGATCGGTTGGCTGGTTCGATTCGGGTGTAGCAGCGGTACCGCAATGAAACTATTCGTCGGTGAAGGGCAAAACATAATATTGAATTTACATCACCCCGACGCAAATTACATCTTTTGAATAGAATAATGGGGCACATTCAGCCGCCATTCCGTGATCCTCATACGTTTTTCAAACAATCAAGTGCAAGGTTCTGTTGCAATTTGTACATGATTGTTTGGTGATCGGGCACCAACCAATTATCCCTAAACAAAAAAATGTTTGATTTCACCCGATTGTTCGTTGTGCGGTCATAGCCTAGTGGGATTTCTGAAAAAGGCTCTATATAAGAATCTCGGGGCATTTTGGGGTTAAGGTATTGTTGCGTTCCCGCAAATTGCGTAGTTTACTTATTTCCCAGCTATTGAACATGTACCGCCATGGGACATGTACTTAGGACTTAGCCATTTTCCCTCCACCTTTCCCCGGAGTCGATGCGAATTCCCCTCGCACACCTTACCTCGCATCCGACCCACATTGACCCCGAGCATTTAGCGAATGTGGCTCGCTAAACCCTTCCCGTGTATTCACCCCTTAGTGACCCCGTACACCACAGCGAGTGTGTCCCGCTAACCCACTGGCCGAGACCTACGGTAGCTAGAGGTCAGGTTACGTCCTTCATCTCATAGTTTTGCTCCATAGCAGTAGTGTGTAGATTCTTACCTAGTCTAGAGACAAAGTCTTGTACACAAGCCTATGTACCGAGAAGTTATTCCCTTTCCCTTTTCCTTGAGGATTAGTTCCCCGTAAGGCACCCACGAGTGATCCTACTTCGCCCGCTCACCACTGCTCTCGGACTTTCTTCCAGTAGATTGTCAGTCGTGTACAAATCTCCCATAAAGAACTTTCCCCATGCCTTTGTACACGGATGCATTATTCATAACTACCAGAATCCAATGCTCCCATTGGCTAAGACGCGCACCCAAAAGTGTAAATAAAGCGCGCAGAATTAAATGGCAGTTCTGGTCATTGTTGATCTGGGCTCTGACCCCGACAGAGTTCCTGACGTGTACACAATCATAGATTATCGAGCTGGCCGCTCACTGGCCATAGACCCATGTCTGTACACAGATAATCATGTACGCCAAACTTTACATTGTATATTGTGCGCCCTCTATTGACCTGAGATGTAAATAATCCCGAATAAAGTACTAGTGTGTGTGTAAGATATTTGTATCTGACTCTTTATTTGATAATGTCTCTCACCCAAGAGAGACGTTACAGTATGCTGAATCCGATAAAACGAGTTCCCAAGCAAATTTTTGAGTTTTTGACCGTCTAATTGGTATTAATCGTTAATAACTGCCGTGTAATATATTTATTCTAATATTTGGGCATAGTTTGATTTATTTCTTTTAAGTATGTCTCAGGGGTTCTATTTACATATCTTTACTTAAATAATATTTTCTAAATCATACCAGAGACCGGATGATACGAGGACATAATAAAGATCCAAAATGGCTACCATTATACCGTAAAATTGCGCGAATTTACCTTTTCCTCAGATATCATCAAGAAGTCTCGCTAAACGTCAGTATTGATGAGCTTCAAAGTCACAAAGTTACTTACTGGTTACCCTCACAAAAATAAATGGGAAATCATGGGAAAATGAGAACGTCTTGATATTTAGTTATAAAATAAAAAAAGGGGAGGAAATGAGGTGTCCGTAAATTGGACTAAAAAGTTGGTGAAGGGTTGCATAACGTGGGAGACTGGAACAAGGTCAAGGAATTCTCCAAAAATAAGAGATTATTGTTGTTTACACTAATAATGTCTACGGCAAAACGTTTTCTTACCAATAATTTTGTTAATTTTCTTGAACTTGTTCAAGTCTCTTACGTCAGGCAACCCTTCACGTACCTTTTAGCCTAATTTACGGACACCTATTTTTGTCCCCATTTTGTTTTCTGGGCTACATATTACAATGATACCACTGTTCACATGATTTTCCATAAAGTTTTAATAGGGTAACTGTGCCACTAAGCAACTTGGTGAATTTGAAGCTCATCAATACTGAGGTTTGGCAAAACTACTTGATGATATCTGGAGACAAGATAAATGCGAGCAACTTTAGGGTAAAATAGTAGCCATTTTAGATCGTTACTATGTCTTAATATTATTCAGTCACATATATGATTTAAAAAATGTTATTGAAGTGAGCATGTGTAACTGAATCACCAAAATATGCTTAAAGGAAATAACATATACCCAAATATTGGAACAAATATATTACACGGTAGGTATTAACTGCCTGTTGTTTCGTGAACTCCCTTCGAAATGTCTTTGACTTGTTACCGACCTCTTGGTGGGGATCCGTCAACATTGGTTCTTCGTCTGCTTCCTGTTCATGCTGAGCCTCAGGTCTGGGTGCATGCAATCCTATTCAGATCAAACATCCAACATAATTGCTTCAATAAATAATATATCTGAAACAGATTTCATAGCCTTCCCCTACGGAGGAAGAGGGAGTCATCCTCTTACTTTGTTATCAAATTATCTTTTGCAAAAGTCAGCTGTTTTTGGCAGGTTAGTTTAAACAAAGCTGCAGTTTGTTGCTGTTATCTGGTGCCCATGTCTGTGCCAATAGTAGAGTCATAAATACCTTGTCTCAATATCTTGCTTGATGTTCACATGCATCCCTATGAGAACTGTTTTCGTTTTGCTGAAAGAACACTTACTTTTTTGTGATCCGTGGACGGAACTTTAAAACTCATGTAACTTGAAAAGTACATGAGTGATTTGAAAGATTCTTGTACTAAAAGAAAGCTTAATAATCGGGCTTTCATATCCAAGATTTTGAAAGTGCTACAGGCGAAACTTCATTCAAAAATTGGTCCTGCATTTGGGTTTCTATTTTTTCTCACCCTGTAAAAATGGATTTATTTGACTAATATCATGTTAACCGTGTGAAATCACTTTGTTCGATTCACTGCGTGCCTGACGGCCATGTAATATACCTAATACATGAAAAAATATACCGTAACAAGCACAGTTAATATTAATCAGGAGCTTATTTTTCTGTTCACAGTTTATAAAGTAATCAGTTGATTACACAAGTGTTTGTGAAATTTACTTTATTTCATACACAAAACATCATTTTTCCCCAAATAAAATAAGCTTATCTTCAGCTGACATACATATTTAGGCAAAGACGTGTATTTACCATCCAGATATCTTGCAATATCAGCTCTTCCAATTGCAACTAATGCCGAACATAACTTGGGAACCTGCTGTTCAGCATTGATGGGTTGGGCTCGCGTCCATTTTGCAAGCATTTCGTAAGCTTGCATGACGACCTCTGTTGTGTATTTATTCGTAATGGTGCTTATATCTGGGTACGTAAAGTTGAGCTCAATAGCCAATTCTATCCAAGAAGTGCTGAGGTATTTAGCTACCTGATATAGAGTTTTGTCATGTATGCATAGTTCTGAAAAATAAAAAAAACCACAAACTCGTTATACAAAATGCGTTGACAGTCAGGCAGTAGATAACTGTCTGCCTGATAAACCATGAATGCAATAAGTAAAATAGAAGACCTTGATTTTGATGGCTCTGGTCACCCGAAGATACCGGTTGTGATCCCCCACAAATTTATGACCTTTCATAGTAATTTTGTTTTGGAATAATAACTTCAATAAAAATATGTTACTATTTCAGCCTGTTTTTGAGCTAATTATTTTGAGTTGATTAAGAAATAAAGCTTTCCTCGTGAGCTAGAACGTTTAGCCGTAGACCAATTTTGATATAATGGTTGAAGTGTGTGATTAAAGCTTTTCGTTTTATATCTCCATTTAACATTCGATCAAATTATTTTAGAGCTGCGTTTATGTAGTTACATACAACGTTTGCTTTTTTATTTCCAGAAATGAATAGATTTGGGGGTTAATATTTTATAGCAAATATTGTTACACTGACCTGTTTAAATATTTGTTTTGATGGATGATGGAACAAAAGGAACAAAAATGCTCTTGTTTTAGTCTTGTTCCTTAACCCTACTTCAGATGAAACGGGTCAATTTATAGATGTCAAGATTGTCAGGTCAGGGAACCAGACTAGCTGGCTTTCACCAGTTCACTGATGTGTAACCGATTACAATCAAAATGTGGACGAACTACATAATTGGTAAATTAGGGACAGTATTTAAAAAAAGTGACAGCACACCAAGTGCCATGATTCCACATGAGGCTTCGGACTATTACTCACATACAGTCAAATTTGTATTTCATAATCATTTTCTAGTTTTGCTTTTTGATTTTTGCAAGTGTTGTTATCTTTAATGCCAAAGACAAGTTCTCAATAGCCTCGGTAAGATTTAACACATTGATCTAACCTGGATAACGAACACATGGAAAAGAAAGGTTGAAGGAGATGAAACTCGTTTTGGTTTACATACCTTTGAAGACATTTGTAGTCTCGCTTCTACTTGTAGACGGCCTGTCAGAAGGACCTGCTTCATCCTCTGTTAATGTAGGCCTACACGTAGCTCCAGCCTTAGCAGTCCTTTTATCTGCACTGCCAACAAGCTGTTTTTTAGATCGTCGATTCATCCTGTGATGTTTCAGGTCCACATTGACTTCATTAGGAGAGCATCAACATGGAAGCAGCCAAGCAACTACACAGCTTGCAATCCTGCACTGATATCCACATTGGGATCTCAAGTGCGGGGGAATATGAAAAAGAACAATGATGCTAGTTTGACTAACAAACTATCCAACATTTCACCAGATAAATTTCGGTTCTCTAACCAAATTTGAAACAGAGTTTAAATTAGTTAATACCTGTCTAATATGGGTCAAGTGATGTTCCGGGGGTATGACTTGTGAAGGGAATGTAAACAAATGAAGAATTGTGATCATACTTCAGGTGCTTTCTTCATCCATGAGCAAAGTTTGTCGACTGCGTATTCAGCAAAACCCATACGGGACACCCCTATGTGTCTTGACTTACAACTGACGCCATAGGTGTAGTGTATTAAAGCGATTATCAATCGACTTGGCACCAGAGCTTATTGATTTTAAACATGACAACCTACTTAATCTTGTGGCTTAAAGGGCCCATGTAATTCAATTGTTTTAATGCAATCATTGAAAGTGCTTCAATTTCAATTTTCATTTTTCCATTTTCAAGGGTATCTTGGTACATGTACGTTTTTATCTTTTATGCTACACATTTCCATATTCATGAGCAGAACTTGTGATGTCATTTCAGGCAGAACATCAATGTTACAGCTATTTTTGCACCAAACGTTTCCAGAACTTTGGATAGTTTGCTGTTGTAGATTCTCTTTCGTTGGTGATTTGTCGTTGTGTCAGTACATGGCAGTAAGCCACGATTTAATGAGCAAGTTTTTGGCTTCACAATTTTAACAGAAACGTAAACTGAACAGTGTCTTCCTGAAATGACATCCACAAAACAGCGCCCCCGGTTGATCGGCAAAGCATGGACAATAAATGTCTAGAGAAGTGCCCTATTCAATACAAATAACCAAAAGGTGATTTAAATAGTCTCCACACATTTAAGAGGATTTAAACTTGCACAAATATGTTCCAAAGAAAAAGGCATTGCACAGACCCATTAATTTGTATACCTTTGTTGTAGTGATTTTAATTTATTGAACAGTTGAAAAAAGCAATTGAGTGTTGCGGGACTTGAGCCTGCGACCTCTAGATTACCGTTCTGGTGCTCTACCCACTGAGCTATCCAGCCCTATGTTGGCGGCTCCCCAACCTCCAACATAGGGATTGATAGCTCAGTTGGATAGAGCACCGGAACGGTATAATTCAGAGGTCGAAGGTTCAAGCCCAGCTCCAGTCAATTTCTTTGTTTAAGTTTTAATTGTTATAATTCACCTAGTCAGTTTCCCTTAATAATATCATAGAGCTGGGTTAAATGAAGACAAGAAAGGTTTTATCATACCCATCCCAGTGTAGTACTTTCCTAACACTGTGCCTCGGGTCATACACGTGATAATATGTAAACACGAAAACTTGGTAAAATTATGGCATTTTTACTGGAACTATTTCTGTCTAATACTCGGCACGAGGGTTCTTTTACCCCAGCATCCCACTTTTCACCAAAATTAGGACTTCCATTGGTTCCTTTTGGTGACATTTGTATCATAATTTGCCAATCTTCATTTGCATCCAAATTGTGTGCATTAATTCCTTTCTTCCACTTCAGTTGGCAAATAAAGAGTCAAATCTCTCCTGAAGGAACCATTGTGAAGTCGTAACTTTGGTAAAAAAAAATGGGATGCTTGGGTAAATAACCCCAACGATCATACCCAAACATTTCCATGACGAAATGCCATCATATAACCATTTTTTTTGTGCTCACATGTGAACATGGCCCTTAGCACAGGGTTTATTCTAGCTAGGATGATCCTAGCGTTATGTTTATAGGTTTATTCCAGTGCGTGGCCATATACCTAATACTAAGGGCTCACGATAATAAATAAGCCATAAAAACCTAGCTTGAGTAACTCCAGCTGACATGCTCATATTCATTAACATGTAGCGTTGGAGACATAACCTATTCGTTAGAGTGTGGTAGCAAGAGACCCTAAAAAAAGGGCCTCTACAAATGTGGTTCATTTTCACCTCTATAATCCCACCCCAGATTCCATGGACATACCTCACACCATTCAGCAGTCATTCACAAAGCTAATGATCGACTTGAAACAGAACCCCCCCCCCAAAAAAATGTGAAAATTGTTGACGATTTCGGCGGCTTGTCCATACAAACCGTCCAGTTCCAACGGCTGTCGTCCATCTTGTTTACTTAAATATGCAAATAAATGCATCACGTGATGATCATCGAAAAAAAATTGCGCGATGTATGTGGGTACCACACCGCTTTCAAGCGCAGCTAGTAGGTTCAATTTTCGTCTGGTGCGTTGTCGTGAGAAGAAGTCGTAGGTTATGTCTCCAGCGCTACATGTGAATGAATATGAGTGTCGAGCGCAATTTGAGTCCCCCGCGCAAGTTTAAACCTGCGCGCGCAAGTTGAAACCTACGTGCACACAAGTTTAAACTTGCGCGCGCATTAATTTCCTTGCTACAAATTGCGCGCGCAAGTTTAAACTTGCGCACTGCATAGATTTTCCCGGCCACACATACAAAGCCGCTATTAAAACTATTGTTTTTTCCCCGGGTATACTCATGCAGATATATGTAACATTATCTTTAAAGCAGATTTTTTTCTCAGATTTAATAGTGTCGCTGAGCTTCGGGAGACAATGCCTTTTTTGAAACCTTTCATTAATATGCTAATGATGTTGACTGTGTGGAAATAGGAGATATAAGGAGTGGTAATGCTAACAATTTATGCACTTTGCATGTGTATTATTGTTTATGGCTCATTAGGATTTTTGTTTAATAAACAACATATTTATTCATTAAGTCGAATTAATTAATTAAATAAATTCATTAATTAAATCATTTGCAAATTCATTAAGTTTTTAAAATAATTACTGTTTTACATTCATAGCGTTTCTAAGTTGTAAACATTAATATGAATTATTGAGCCTGCAATAACATAATTGTTAAAGTAATCAATTTAATTAATTATTTAAATTAGTAATGCGTTCATTAATTTTGTTTTCAAATTATGCATTTTTGAAGTGTACACAGCGCTCCAAATGTTATGCAAGTATTCTAAAACAATATAAATTATTGCACCGTCCAATTTATTAATTGTTGTATTACTTAGTATTTTTTAAGGGTAAGTACTTTTTCAATTGTTAAATACATTTGATGTAATTTAAAGCATTTTAAAAATAATGTAAATGATTACTATAACGTCAAAACTTGAACAATTGAAGGGATCATAATCATTCTTTTATGTTAACAGCGGGTTACACCTAGGAAATTATGATTCATTAAATAAAATGCTAATTAGGTTTACAAAGCAAAAAACTTGAAGCTGGTCTCCATTGTTGAACAACTTCAGTACACTTTCCGAGCAATCGCCGCTAGTGTGCTTAATTGCGTGCCCGGTCCACTCCCAGTCCCGCCCCACGTACCCTTAAACAACTTCTCTGATAAGTGATAAGGCCAAAAAAAGTCTCCGGTTTCTGGTATGCGCGCGCGGCGCCGCATGAAAAAGTTTTTTTTTTTAATGAAAAACATGTTTTTAGATGGGGTAATGATCGAGAATAAGCTTTATGCGGCCTCTCTGGACTCCAATTATATTTGCACGAAGTTTAGTCGGGCACCATTTGCAGTCATCAGCCGACATTTGAAACAAAAAAAAAGAGAAAAAGGAAAAAAGAAGAAGCTGCGTTGCCGCACCACTTTTTGGGCAAGCTCCATACCAGAAACGGGAGAGTTATTTTTTAGGGCCTATATAAGCACTGCACTGCTGAATCTCAATGTTTCTTTTCATAGACGCTAATTGAATTTCCCTTTTTATTTATTTCTTTGTTCATTCATTTATTCCATTGTTTCTCCATGTAGGCCTACTCGCCGTGTTTTGAAACAAAATTCTTCATCAATGAAAATCCCGCCCGCAAAAGAAGGTTGCGATCGCCTTTGCGCAAGTTTAAACTTGCGCACGCAAATAAAAATGGCGCGGTGTAATTTGCGTGCTTCG
>JASAOE010000523.1:0-14271 GCA_029964075.1 Patiria pectinifera
ACTGGTTAACTTATTTTTAAAGCAAAGTACACCCCTGTATGGTTTCCCCAGTGGTTCCCAAGTAACAACATTGACTCCTGAGTAGATAAGAGTAGTTCCCCCTAGTGTTATATAAGACAAAGGAATGTCCCCATCCTAGTGTGCTCTGTGCCCCTGAAGATATAGACCCTCCATTCAGCAGAAAGGCAGTGAAGAGGGAGCACGCCAAAATTTCCCTAGCCCAACCTGCCTAGATGGGCCAGTCTGCTGGACCACTTTGGTGAGTTTTTCTAAGTTTATTTGGTTGTTTTTGCTAAAAAATCAGTGACAGTAATATTTAAGTTGTTCTTTCTTATAATTAGTTTGTTAGACTCACATTTATACTGCTGGTGATGACTTTGCTTTTAGACCACTGCCTTAGACTACTCTCGACTACAGGCGGTTTTTTTTTCATTTTAGGATATGTTTTGTATATTTTTCTTAGGATTATAATTGTATAAGTTATTCATAACACGCTGGAGAAGTGATGTTTTATTTCCAAAGAGTTTTGGTGACTCCGATTAGTTCTTTTGATTTACTCTGAAGAATTCATTGATGATTTAGTCTGGAACTTTGAACGTATGCTTGGTTTTTTTCCATGATAATCTTGTGACTTTATGCGCTATTTTAGAATAGCGATGTTTTAATTTCTCTACCATGCAAGGTTAGGATTAATAGCCCTGTTGTATTTTTAGGAAGACATGTGGTTTTCCCTACAGCTTTGCCAGAGATAATGAATAGACTTGTTTCAGTCAAGTATCGTAAACTTAAGTTGAAACATGGGTTTGATTGTATTTAGTTAGACAAATATATGGTGAAGTGGAGTAAGTCATTGATGTATGAAGAGACTAGACCAGTCTAATTGGAAGTTATGTCAAATTGCCTGAGGGAGATCTTGCCCTGGACACAGGATGTTTCATGTAACTCTTCCAGTAGTGTGCTAATAGATTTTAGACTTAGACCTTAGTCCTTTCATTATTGCCAACTGATGTGTGAGTTTGATTGTATTGTTTATGCAAGTACTTATGGTGTGTACATTGACTGTGAAGTGGCTAGTGGCTACTCTTACATTTGCAGCCTGGGTGGCTGGACTTACCATTGTTACAGTCTGACCTTGAGGATGGCCATGTGTAGCTTATTAGATATTCACAAGAAAGTTGGGTTGTTTAGCAGTGCCTGGTAGATAAGTAACACTTGCCACATGCTTCATAAAGGCCTGCTTGTGTTATTAGAATTTTGTTATCTTGTTTTTAACCAGTATTCTTTACCAGTATTTATATTCTTTTGTTAACTCTTTCTTAATAGTGTTATTTTTTGTTATTTTATTGATTTACAGGATGGTTTAATTGTATAACGAAGTGATTTGCTTTTAGTGCCGTGTTGGTTCTTACTAGGGTTTTTTTTTGGGCGGGGGGTGTGGTTCAAGGTTTTTGCTGACTCAAAGGTTTTTTGTTAGTATCGCTAACATTCTGTTGATAATTCTGTTCGTTGATTTTTATTCACTACACTTCAATTAATTTTCGTCTTGGTTGAGTTACAAGTTCTTTTTTTTTTAGTTGTCTTTGATCAATAAAATACTTTGTTTTGAGCATATCGGAAAGAATTACGTTTTTTTGTCCTTGCTTATTTAAGCATTTTGCGACCTAATCCTCCTGAACCAGTGCGAAGTTATTATTTTGTTTGCTCTCCCAACTTTATTTTCTTTGAGGTGATCTGGTGATCCATTTTCCTGGTTACACTTTCTATCGAACGTTACCTTTAAGGCGCACACGATAATTATGAGCATGATGATTGTGGCGTCAAGTACCATTCCTTGTAATCAGGACTGTTAACGAAATGTGCCGCGTATTCTGGTTCACGCGCGTAGCTTAACAGACCAACGCCAGACGCTCAGCCCAGGAACAGCTTGCTCAAGGCTTCCAGGGTCAAGATCATCTCACCGCTCAACAACTCTTGAGCTTTTTCACAAGACCCCATCAACCAACAAGAGGCATCAAAAGAAAGGACAATACAGCCGATCTCTAACTACAAAACCAAATGGTCCTTGTCAGACCACCACACCTTCTAAAAAGAGATATATCCATCATTCTGCTTTTATTATATACTTATTATAATAAATAAATTGAATATAACCCAGCCTACCTTATCCGTTATAATCAAACCACAAACCCTACAACTACCATGCAAAGAAGAAAACTCAACAAAGAAACTTAGAGATCACTAAGTCAACTGAAATCTAACCATTTCTATGGATGTGTAGATAGGACACGGTAAAACATAAAACTAATTCGTACGTACGAATTACTAAACTGGTACGCACGAATTACTAAACCGTACGGTACGAATTACCACTCGTACGTACGAATTACTAAACCGTACGAACGAATTAATAAATCGTACGTACGAATTACTAATTCGTACGTACGAATTACTAAAACCGTACGTACGAATTACTAAATTCGTAGTACGTACGTGCGGTTAGTAATTCAGGGGCAAGTACGATTTAGTAATTCGTACGTACGGTTTAGTAATTTATGAAGTGTAGATAGACATGGTTAAAATAAATCTAATTCGTACGTACGAATTATTGAAACCGTACGTAGTCGGTTTAGTAATTCGTACGTCACGAATTACTAATTCGTACGTACGAATTATTAAACCGTACGTACGAATATCAAATCGTACGTACGAATTATTAAACCGTACGTACGAATTACTAAATCATACGTACGAATTTATGGAAGCGTAGATAGGACATGGTTAAAATAAATCTAATCTGTACGTACGAATATTAAATCGTACGTACGAATTACCACCAATTCGTACGCATGAATTACTAATTCGTACGTACGAATTATTAAACCGTACGTACGAATTACTAAATCGTACGTATGAATTATTAAATTGTACGTGCACGAATTATTAAACCGTACGTACGAATTACCAAATCGTACGTACGAAATAATTAGTAACCCGTACGTACGGTTTAATAATTCGTACGTACGATTTAGCAATTCGTACGTACGGTTTAGTAATTCCAGCGGCGTAGCCAGAATTTTCCGGGGCCAGGGGCCTGGAACATTTCAGGAGGGGGGTCATGTAAGATCAATGATAATTTTTTCTAAACTCAAAATCTCAGTAAATACTTGGGGGGGCGACAAGGTTTCATTGGGGGTTGTCGCAGTGGCGTGGCGTTCCAGCCCCAGAGCCGCCCCCTGAAAATTTCTGGCTACGCCACTGCCCCCACGCCCTCCCGTGGCTACGCCACTGAGTAATTCGTACGTACGGTTTAGTAATTCGTACGTACGAATTAGTAATTCGTACGTACGACATAGTATTCGCACGTACGGTTTAGTACTCGTACGTACGGTTTAGTAATTCGTACGTACGGTTTAGTAATTCGTACGTACGAATTAGTTTTATTTCTCCAACAAATGCAAATCGAAAACCAAACGAGCCAACTCCAATCATTTGCGCTGACTAGCACAGCAATGTCAATCCTTCATAACCAACCTATCCAAAGCAACACTATTACAAACCGAAATAATTGCTTTAGGAAAAGGTTTAAAGCCAGCGTCCATCATTTGCGGCTATCCAAAAACTAACTGACGTAATTATTGTTGAAAAACATACTTGGTTGAGATAGTAATGGGACTAAACTCCCTACGGAATTTTTCTTTCTCGCAAGCTGTCTTTTGAAGAAATCAACGAAAGAAGGCCTTTCCAACGGTGCGTCTTAAGAAGCACCATTGGAAATTTCCGTTTGTATTTTTTTTTTATATTCGGCGAAGCGCGCAAGCGTGGACACGACGCTCACGACGTTGCTATAATTCGTCGTATCGGTGCGCGACATCGCGTAGCTGCAATTGGCTCAGTGAGAACGTGTCTTAGACGCTGAATTCAGGCCCAATTCAAAACAAGATTCAGCAACTTTTGATTTGAAATCGAGATCCTAGAATGTTTTCTTTTTCTTTCGAAATAGACAGCTGAAGCTGAGCTAAACCTTCATCTGGTTGGTTGTTCAGCACCCTTGTTTAGACTTTTAGCACTTTTGTTGCTCCAAACGAACAAAATGCACGCATTACAAATGATGGACTATACCTTTAAACTTCGTACCTACTCCTGCTAAACCAAACCGCAAATTACTTGTAAGTGACATAAATACCTTCAATCGAAGACTAAGAATTGCAGTTTTAATGCGTAAAAAAAAACCGCTCAAAAAAAAACATCCTTTCAAACCACCATCAAAATGGCAACCAAAATCATCCCCTAGTGCAACACTAGAAGAATATTTGGAAGCCACAAACTTCGAACTGGGCCACATCAGGCTAAGAAATCGGCAGAAAAACATGACCACCAGTGTTAGACAGGGTACGAAGCGACTAATACGAAAGAATAGTTGTTCCGCGCCAAACATCTATGTTCAACACGCGACTGTCTGAGCAGAACAACCGTCACGAATGACCTACTCTCAGCAGCTGTTTATTCCCACATTAGATATTTTTAAAGATATCCATGCATTCCTATCTTCCGTGATAGCCTGTAAAAAAAATTTTGGGACCCGAGCTGTTATGACTTTTTAGCCTCGAGCTTTGCGCACCTTTTGATACCAAAAACATAAAAATCGGACCACGGGTTGCCGCGTAGCGAAACATTTTCCGGCCCTACGCGCCGTGAAAACTGAATTTTTGCATATACGTCGTGTACACAGAGCAGAATTGCCATTCGTACATATGAATAATTAATTAGCCATAATTCCAAAACCCTATAGTTTAATCATTTGCAGGTCTGTTGATAGTAATAATGCATCAATTTCTCGTGACAATGTTGTCACGGGATTAAAAATAAATGTGGGTAATTCCACAGGGTATTCGTGCTAGTTAATTACGTACATATCGCTTTAAGACCTGGAAGGAATGAGCTCGGATTGTTACTTCCGAGTTTCAATTGAAACAGGAGTTGATTTAACTCTGGTTTTTTTACAGTAGGAAAAAAAAGCGAGATTTATTATCGATAGCACACTGCAGTCTAAACCCAACCATACTTGAAACCAGACGGTCTGTGCAACACCCGGCGTTCCGCGTGTATACAGGCACGGAACAGGCATGGTACATGCAGTTCATTTTAGCTTTGGCGATGTTGCACTATGCAACTCTTATTTTGACGGTTCATGCAAGCGAGGGAGCGTGTGAGGTGTGTGAGTGTAGCGACCATGGGCTTCGCATAGTTGACTGCAGTGGTAGAGGTCTGGTGGAGCCACCGAAGGGGATACCAAACGACACCAAAGTACTGTAAGTGATTTTTTTTTTATTGTTGACCACATAAAACGTTTTTTTTATACTAATCTAATTTGCTGACCGACTGACTGACTGACTGACTCCCCGACTCCCCAACAGACAGACAGAGGCAGCACTACGGGTAGGGGATCCTCGCTTGGCCTCCCCATTCTCCACCCCGCTCCCTTACGGATCGTTTGCCCCAAATAAATGTCTCTTGTGACGTCACTCTATTCAGTAAAGTGTCGATTATGTTTGAGAATGTTCAGTCAACTGTACATGAGAATGTACAGTTAATGTACACTCTCTCCCTTTTTAGCTGTTTCGTTGACTCACCGAAACAGCTCTTGTTTTCGTTAAAAATTTTTTAGCTGTTTCGGTTACAACCGAAACAGCTCTTGTTTTCGTTAAAGTTTTTTTTTTTTCTTTTTTTTTTTTCTTTTTCTCTTTCAGACTCTTCTCCATAGGGTTTGTACACGTTTTTTCTTCTGCAAGGGCACTTTGGCACTTTCTTAAATTGCATCAACCTCATACTTGGCACACACTTAGACCACCATCCACAGATGGTCCTAGAAGAAATTCGTAATCATGACGTCATCAAGTGTCAAGTTACGTAACATTAAAGGTGCATTTTTTGTCCATAGGGTTTGTACACGTTCTTTTCTCCATAGGGTTTGTACACGTTCTTTTCTCCATAGGTTTTGTACACGTTCTTTTCTCCATAGGGTTTGTACACGTTCTTTTCTCCATAGGGTTTGTACACGTTCTGTTCTCCATAGGGTTTGTACACGTTCTTTTCTCCATGACATTGTGCACGTTGCTTTCTCCATAGGCTTTGTACCCATGGGGTCGGACAACTCGACCGTTATCCAACTTGACATTTTGACAGCGTGCGCGTGCATGCCTTGCCGCCCTACAGCTGGCCAGGTCCCCGCGCACTCTACGCGGTACAGTCATGATGCCACAGATTATGCGGCTTACATAAATGTGACGAACTTGTAGTTGGGTGTGTGAGTTGGGATAATCATGATTTATCAGAAGTTAGCAACTTTAAAGAATTTCTTAAATGTTAATGTGGGATTTTGGGGGATTTATTCAAGTGCGCCACGTTAGGAACGCTGGAAAGAATTCCATATAAGCCTCCACCTCTATGGGCCATGACAGGAAACGTCAAAGTATTTTTAAAGAAAATCTTGGTTTTTTCCCCTCCTAAATTTCTGTTTCTTCGTCAGATTTACAACTTTTGGTACTTTTCAAGTCATATATAGGAAAATAACTGGAGTCCGTTTATGGAATTCTTTCCACGACGTCGTTAAATTTAATTCCCTTCTCGTCTGCTCAGTACTATTGGTATTTTCACTCCCAACATAGTTGAACACATTTCGTTTTTCCTACTTCAAATATAGACACCAGAAATAAGTTGCTAAATATAGGTACACTTTGACACTTTCCTAAATCTATCCTCGACCCGCTATCATCATCTGCACACCTGGGTATGTCCATAAATAAGGGGTCCAAAAGTGTGACATTTTTGGTGTCCCTGTTACACCGGACCTGTTAATTTGCCATTCAAGTGTCAATAAAAATGACTTCACACTATTTTTCATTTGTTTATCATGTAGTTTGCTTTACATAATCACTCTTAGAATCAGAGACATGTGTCCTGAATTACAAAATCTTACACAAGTCAGATGTAACTCGGACACCAAAATTGGACCCTAAATTTATGGAATCACCCACCTACATGTACGCTTTGCACGCGCACCCATTCCCAAACGCAAAGAAAAGAGGACTGCGCACACATTGAACCACGTGTATTTAGGACGTCTGATATAAATCGACTTCACACACTTGGCACACACGGCAAAAACTTGGAATCCCCACACAAAGGTTCTGGGTTCGATAGCCGCCGATGGCCACGTCAATCTTTTTCATTCAAAGAAGGAAAAAACACCGAAACAGCTCGGTGTTTGTTTACCTACAAACACAACGTTCGTCTAGTTTTTCTTTTTTTTCTTCTCCTTTTTCAGACTTTTTCTCCATAGGTTTAACACACGTTTCTTCCACCAGTCCACTTTGCCACTTTTTCATATCCGATTGATTTTAGACTTGGTACATACTTAAACCACCACCCACAGATGGTCCTAGAAGAAATTTGTGATCATGACGTCATCGAGTGTCAGGTTACGTCACATTAAAGATGCATTTTCCCCCATATGTTTTGTACACGTTTTAAAACATTCCAGTTTGGCATCTTCGTAAATCCGATCGACTTTAAACTTAATTCATACTTAGACCACCACCCACAGATGGTCCTAGACGAAATTCGTGATCGTGACGTCATCAAGTGTCAGGTTACGTCACATTAAAGATGCATTTTTCCCCATAGGGTTTGTACATGTTTTAAAACGCTCCATTTCGGAACTTTTGTAAATCCGATCGACGTAACACTTGGTACACACTTAGACCACCACCCACAGATGGTCCTTGAAGAAATTCGCGATCGTGACGTCATCAGGTGTCACGTTACTTCACATTTAAGATGCACATTTTCCCCATAGGTTTTGTACACGTTTTAAAATGCTCCACTTTGGCACTTTCGTAAATTTGACCGACATTATACTTGGTACACACTTAGACCACTACCCATAGATGGTCCTAGAAGAAATTCGTCATCGTGGCTTAATGAGGTGTCAGGTTGCATCACATTAAAGATGCATTGTTTCCCTATTAGTTTTGTACAAGTTTTTCTTCAAACTGAACTTCGGAAGTACAAGTCTGATTGGGTTAAAACAGGGTATGTAAATTCACATGAATGTGTTATAGATGGAAATTGAAGTGACATCATCATCAAATGTCATGTGAAGTCCCTTAAAGGGGCAGTTTATTCTTTTATAGGTCTATATCTACAGAACTAAAATGTTCGATTTGGTTGTAACTTGACATGTACATATTATAATGTGCTGTTATAGATGACATTAATAGTGACGTCACTGATTGTTCATCCCATGCTCAGAGTATTTCAAATATCCGAAACAGCTCGTGTTTGTCCACAAACACATTTCTAGTTAGTTTTGTTTTAGTAATTATAACTGTAGTTTCCTTTATTAGCTGTTTCGGTTACACACCGAAACAGCTCTTGTTTTCGTTAAGATTTTTTTTTCTTTTTTCTTTTTTTTCTTTTTTAGCTGTTTCGGTGACACACCGAAACAGCTCTTGTTTTCGTTAAGATTTTTTTTTTTTTCTCCTTTTTCAGACTTTTTCTCCATAGGTTTAACACACGTTTCTGCCACCAGTCCACTTTGCCACTTTTTCAAATCCGATTAATTTCAGACTTGATACACACTTAGACCACCACCCACAGATGGTCCTAGAAGAAATTCGTGACCGTGACGTCATCAGGTGTCGGGTTACGTCACATTAAAGATGCATTTTTCCCCATATGTTTTGTACACGTATTAAAACACTTCACTTTGGCCTCTTCGTAAATCTGATCGACCTCAGACTTAAAACATACTTAGACCACCACCCACAGATGGTCCTAAAAGAAATTTGTGATCGTGAAGTCATCTGGTGTTGGGTTACGTCACATTAAAGATGCATTTTTCCCCATAGGGTTTGTACACGTTATAAAACACTCCACTTTGGCATTTTTGTAAATCAGATCGACGTCAGACTTGGTACACACTTAGACCACCACCCACAGATGGTGCTAGAAGAAATTTGTGATCGTGACGTCATCAGGTGTTGGGTTATGTCACATTAAAGATGCATTTTTCCCCATAGGGTTTGTACACATTGTAAAACATTCTACTTTGGCACTTTCGTAAATCCGATCGACGTTAGACTTAGTACACACTTAGACTACCACCTACAGATGGTCCTAGAAGAAATTCGTGATCGTGACGAAGTTTACTTAACATTAAAGATGCATTTTTCCCCATAGGGTTTGTACACGTTTTTTTTTCAAATCATACTTTGGCACTATATGTCTGATTGACTTTTCACTTGGCAGATGACATTCGAAGTGACTTCATCAAGTGTTCATCGCGTGCACAGAGTATTTCAAATATTCGAAACAGCTTGTGTTTGTCCACAAACACATTTCTAGTTTTTAGCTGTTTCGGTTACACACCGAAACAGCTCTTGTTTTCGTTAAGATTTTTTTTTTCTTTTTTCCTTTTTTTTTTTTTTTTAGCTGTTTCGGTGACACACCGAAACAGCTCTTGTTTTCGTAATTTTTTTTTTTTTTTTTTCTTTTTTTTCTCCTTTTTCAGACTTTTTCTCCATAGGTTTAACACACGTTTCTTCCACCAGTCCACTTTGCCACTTTTTCAAATCCGATTGATTTCAGACTTGGTACATACTTGGACCACCACCCACAGATGGTCCTAGAAGAAATTTGTGACCGTGACGTCATCAGGTGTCAGGTTACGTCACATTAAAGATGCATTTTTCCCCATATGTTTTGTACACGTTTTAAAACACTCCACTTTGGCCTCTTCGTAAATCCGATCGACCTCAGACTTGATACATACTTAGACCACCACCCACAGATGGTCCTAGAAGAAATTCGTGACCGTGACGTTATCAGGTGTCGGGTTACATCTCATTAAAGATGCATTTTCCCCATAGGGTTTGTACACGTTTTAAAACACTCCACTTTGGCACTTTAGTAAATTCGATGTACTTTAGACTTGGCACACACTTAGACCATCACCCACAGATGGTCCTAGAAGAAATTCGTGATCGTGACGTCATCAGGTGTCGGGTTACGTCACATTAAAGATGCATTTTTCCCCATAGGGTTTGTACACGTTTTAAAACATTCTACTTTGGCACTTTCGTAAATCCGATCGACGTTAGACTTGGTACACACTTAGACTACCACCCACAGATTGTCCTAGAAGAAATTCGTGATCGTGATATCATCAAGTGTAAGGTTACTTCACATTAAAGATGTATTTTTCCCCATAGGTTTTGTACACGTTTTTCTTCAAATCATACTTTGGCACTATATGTCTGATTGACTTTTCACTTGGCAGATGACATTCGAAGTGACTTCATCAAGTGTTCATCAGTATTTCAAATATCCGAAACAGCTTGTGTTTGTCCACAAACACATTTCTAGTTTTTTTTTCTTCTCCTTTTTCAGACTTTTTCTCCATAGGTTTAACACACGTTTCTTCCACCAATCCACTTTGCCACTTTTTTAAATCCGATTGATTTCAGACTTGGTACATACTTCGACCACCACCGACAGATGGTCCTAGAAGAAATTTGTGATCATGACGTCATCAGGTGTCAGGTTACGTCACATTAAAGATGTATTTTTGCCAATATGTTTTGTACACGTTTTAAAACACTCCAGTTTGGCATCTTCGTAAATCCGATAGACTTTAAACTTAATTCATACTTAGAACAGCACCCACAGATGGTTCTAGACGAAATTCGTAAATCGTGACGTCATCAAGTGTCAGGTTACGTCACATTAAATATGCATTTTTCCCCATAGGGTTTGTACATGTTTTAAAATGCTCCATTTCGGCACTTTCATAAATCCGATCGACGTTACACTTGGTACACACTTAGACCACCACCCGCAGATGGTCCTAGACGAAATTCGTGATTGTGACGTCATCAAGTGTCAGGTTACGTCACATTAAAGATGTATTTTTCCCCATATGTTTTGTACACGTTTTAAAAAAATCCAGTTTGGCATCTTCGTAAATTTGATGGACTTTAAACTTAATTCATACTTAGACCACCACCCACAGATGGTCCTAGACGAAATTCGTGATTGTGACGTCATCAAGTGTCAGGTTACGTCACATTAAAGATGTATTTTCCCCCATATGTTTTGTACACGTTTTAAAAAACTCCAGTTTGGCATCTTCGTAAATCCGATCGACTTTAAACTTAATTCATACTTAGACCACCACCCACAGATGGTCCTAGACGAAATTCGTGATCGTGACGTCATCAAGTGTCAGGTTACGTTACATTAAAGATGCATTTTTCCCCATAGGGTTTGTACATGTTTTAAAATGCTCCATTTCGGCACCTTCATAAATCCGATCGACGTTACACTTGGTACACACTTAGACCACCAACCACAGATGGTCCTAGAAGAAATTTGTGATTGTGACATCATCAGGTGTCAGGTTACGTCACATTAAAGATGTATTTTCCCCCATATGTTTTGTACACGTTTTAAAAAACTCCAGTTTGGCATCTTCGTAAATCCGATCGACTTTAAACTTAATTCATACTTAGACCACCACCCACAGATGGTCCTAGACGAAATTCGTGATTGTGACGTCATCAAGTGTCAGGTTACGTTACATTAAAGATGTATTTTCCCCATATGTTTTGTACACGTTTTAAAAAACTCCAGTTTGGCATCTTCGTAAATCTGATCGACTTTAAACTTAATTCATACTTAGACCACCACCCACAGATGGTCCTTGAAGAAATTCGTGAGTGTGACTTCATCAGATGTCACGTTACTTCATATTAAAGATGCACACTTTCCCCATAGGTTTTGTACACGTTTTAAAATGCTCCACTTTGCCACATTCGTAAATTTTATTGACATTATTCTTGGTACACACTTAGACCACTACCCATAGATGGTCATAGAAGAAATTCGTCATCGTGGCGTCATGAGGTGTCAGGTTACATCACATTAAAGATGCATTGTTTCCCTATTGGTTTTGTACACGTTTTTCTTCAAACTGATCTTCGGAAGTACAAGTCTGATTGGGTTAAAACTTAGTATGCATATTCACATTGATGTGTTATAGATGGAAATTGAAGTTAAGTCATCATCAAATGTCATGTGAAGTCCCTTAAAGGGGCATTTTATTCTTTTATAGGTCTATATATCTACAGAACTAAAATGTTCGATTTGGTTGTAACTTGACATGTACATATTATAATGGGCTGTTATAGATGACATTTATAGTGACGTCACTGATTGTTCATCCCGTGCTCAGAGTATTTCAAACATCCGAAACAGCTTGTGTTTGTCCACAAACACATCTCTAGTTTTTTTCTTTTCTTCTTTTTCAGACTTTTTCTCCATAGGTTTAGCACACGGTTCTTCCACCAGTCCACTTTGGCACTTTTTGAAATCCGATTGATTTCAGACTTGGTACATAACTTAGACCACCACCCACAGATGGTCCTAGAAGAAATTTGTGATCGTGACGTCATCAGGTGTCAGGTTACGTCAGATTAAAGATGCATTTTTCCCCATATGTTTTGTACACGTTTTAAAACACTCCAGTTTGGCATCTTCGTAAATCCGATCGATGTTACACTTGGTACACACTTAGACCATTACCCATAGATGGTCCTAGACGAAATTCGTGATCGTGACGTCATCAGGTGTCGGGTTACGTCACATTAAAGATGCATTTTCCCCATATGTTTTGTACACGTTTTAAAACACTCCACTTTGGCCTCTTCGTAAATCCGATCGAACTCAGACTTGATACATACTTAGACTACCACCCACAGATGGTCCTAGAAGAAATTTGTGACCGTGACGTCATCAGGTGTCGGGTTACGTCACATTAAAGATGCATTTTCCCCATATGTTTTGTACACGTTTTAAAACACTCCACTTTGGCCTCTTCTTAAATCCGATCGACTCAGACTTGGTACATACTTAGACCACCACCCACAGATGGTCCTAGAAGAAATTCGTGATCGTGACATCATCAGGTGTAAGGTTACTTTACATTAAAGATGCATTTTTCCCCATAGGTTTTGTACACGTTTTTCTTCAAATAATACTTTGGCACTATACACCTGTATGTCTGATTGACTTTTCACTTGGCAGATGACATTGGAAATGACTTCATCAAGTGTTCATCACGTGCACAGAGTATTTCAAATATCCGAAACAGCTTGTGTTTGTCCACAAACACATTTCTAGTTTTTAATTCGTATTTGTTTATTTATGTATAATTTATATTTTAAATTTAAAATTGAAACTTATATTTACTGTTTGTCTTTGCTTTTTTAAATGTCTACGAATAAGCTTTTTCATTTGTTTTATGTTCATATCTAATCTTTTCCCTTTTACTTACAGTATTTTTTAAAAACCTTCTTTTGTTATATAATAATGTCCCTTAGAAATTGAACAAAAAGGGCAATTCACTGACAACCATATAGAAGTGATAAGTAACGGAATTAACAAATTGATGTCCAGAAACTAGCCAATCAATACTTCTCAGATGATATTCCAATGTTATGTAATTTCCAAACAATTACAACCCGTGAACAAAAGATACCAAGCGATACCAATTTAAAGTACAGAGCGCTATTTATTTTTCAACGCAGGGCCGTGTTTAATCATTATCAGGTCTTTTGTTAGTAACATATGGATCATGCATTTTCTTGGGACAATGCTGTCATAGGATTAAAAATCAATGTGGGTATTTCCACTTGACTATCGTCACGGTGTTAGTCAATTACAACGTATGTAGCGCTTTGAGACCTGCAATGAATGGTCTCGATTGACACAGCAGTAGATTTAATTCCGATTTCTTAATATTGTTAGGCCATCACCCTGGGGGTTTGGACGGTATCAAATCAGAGCATAAATGATTATAGTAAGCATGCGCAAGGTGTACCGCCCCAAGAGTGTTAACAAGCATTTTGATGGACATTTTGAGAAAAAGGGTGAAAACACGCAAAAAGCTGTCACTGCTGCAATGCTATCACATGTTCTCCAACTCCAGAGGTGTATACCTTGCCAAAAACCGCTATGACGATTATTCCCCTCATTTGATACCAGTGGCCAAAATTTTGGACCGAGGCTGATGGCCAATGTGGCAAGGAAATTGAGATTTAAAATCGATGTACACTGCAGTGTAAACGCATCCATACTTGAAACCAGACGGTATATAGGCAACACCGGCGTACCGCCGCGTGTGTACAGTCATGGAGCATGGTTGGTATACAT
>JASAOE010000525.1:0-12000 GCA_029964075.1 Patiria pectinifera
ATTCTGGTTCACGCACATAGTGTGAAGACATCACGAGAAGCAGCACCGAAACCAGAACAAAGACAGCTGAGATAGGCCTACATCAGCCAAACCGACGTGTTGAATTCAGTGCAGACGTAAGCACGCTGTTATAAACGGTGATTTGAGTGATCACATTTTTTAAATACCCGGGAAAACATATAGTAGTTTCGATTTTCGTACCATCACAAATGCCATCATGAATGGGTATTTAGAGCGGTGTCACATGAAAATCCGACTCCTATAAAAATCGGACCCCTATTTCCCTATAATTGGTTGATCCCTCGCACGTGACAGGTCACTCTCCCGAAACGATCCTAAAAATAGCATAGTATCGTACTCACGTGTGCGCAGTACTACCAATGAGTCCACATTTCATGGAGTCGGATATTCGCGCTACAACGGTACCAATTGTTTCAAATCCGAATATCCGTACTTTCTGAGGATAACGGAAATTTTTTCTTAATTTTGAATAGTCGGATGCACTTAATTGAGCTTCGATTGTTTCAATGCCGATTTATTGGGAGCGCTAAAGAAATATATTTAGGGAGTCCCTCCAACCATCTATTTTATCAGAAGTGGACTTCACATTTCAAATCCGGATATCTGTACTTTCTAACGGCCAACAGGCTATTTAAATTTATTATAAAGATAAATGGACGAGTCAGCTCGTTTCCGCTTCGCCCACGACCATATAAACAAAAAATGCGGACATTTTGCCCAACGGCCTTGGTGACATTGAGCTTAATCACTTTACATTCGCCAAAGAAAACGCACTCTCCTCAATACCGCCCGTATACAGATTGTTAAAATTAGAAAACCACCCTTTTGATTATGATCACACTTTTAATGTTGATAATGATCTAGGGGAAAAAAAGGCTTTCATGGAATTAAAAAAAATGCATACAAAAAAAATAAATGTGTTTTTATATGGAGGTCAGCACATTTTGTGGCAGTTCTTCGGGGGCTTTGTTCACTAAATCGAACAGCGAAATCGTTTTGTTCATCGTACCGAACCAGATCTCACGACAGAATAAATTGAAAGTAATACTCTTTCTAAATCAATGGAGCAGACTAATGTGCGCTGTGAGTGAGGACTGGCCTGGGACCAGCTAACCTAGACTAGGAAATATTGATTAACAAAACAATTTACGCTACGCTAAATATTTTGTCACTGACGTAAACGGAAAACAGACCACCGGTTGCGCCAGATATGGCGCATATTATCACCTGCTCTCTGATGTTGTACGTAATCTTCCGAAGGTCGTACATTTATTGTTAGCATTGTCGCGACTAGAAATTGTCTTTTTTCTTCCCAACGCGGTAATAACGACTGACTGTACATCGATCGACGTTAGAAATAGTCAAAGTCATTCTACTTGCTTGCAAGGATACGTTAAAGGTAAACATCGGGCCAGATTTTAAAAAAAATCAAGTTTTACATTGTTTACTCACGTTTAGTATTTTCTTGGTCACTGGAAAACCATAAAAATTCCCACATACCTTTCAGTTAGTGGAAACCTTTTGGAACCCTGTTTCTTTACAACTGACATTACAGGGGTTTAGGTATTGTTGATGTACGTGTTTCAAGCATCGAATCTTGAGCCAGATGTCAACAAAAGACTGGCGCCGCATGAAATGATCAATTCACTATAAATTTCGCGATGAAAAATCAGGTTCCACACTTTTATAAAATGGGTTGTTACCTTCGCCGACATATTTGACTGGAATAAAGGCAAGCGGTCCAACAGCTCGATTTTCGAGAACCAATTGCTATTTACCCCCAAATTCCTTGTTATGATAATTAGATAAAGGTATGTTGATGTGGACGTTTGTTTCTACTTTTTCGAAGATATTTTTTTCCCATTAAATTTTTGGAGTCTAAAGGCCAATACCATAATATGAGCATGATGTGGTTGTGGCGTTCAGTACCGTTCCTTGTAGTCTGGTCCCAATTTCTTGGCTCTGCTAACCACAATGTACAGCGCTTACCATCACAAATGGTGCGCTACCCGCGCTAGCAGTAAAAAAAACCCCGTAATAACACGTTAGCACATAATCCTTAGTTATATACGCATATGATAGCTTAGTGATCTACGCATATGCGCAGAAGCAAAAATTCCTCGCTAACGCGTGAAATACGCAGCTGAGATATATCAGCCAAACCGATGTGTTGCAATGCAGACGTAAGCACGCTAGTAGAGAGGCAACGCACGAGTCTGGTGACATTGGAGTTACGAGAAATGAGATAATTAGCACTCGTGGATGAACTACGAGGGCCTCTATTGACATTGCAATAGCACTGGATTTCGCCTAAAACGAATTTCTCTGTCCAACATTAATTACAAATTAAATCGTGTGTGACCACAAAGCAAATATGTGTGGTGCTACAGTTATTCCAGTTTTAGGCGTCAGCTTCGCATTTGTTGTAATGATTTGTTTGGATTTCTGCACCCTATCTTCGGCTGTCGAAGAATGCCCGCCGTTGTGGATTCATTGGGGATCATCTTGCTACCGTCTCACCGGCCGGGCTGCGAGCTGGGACGAAGGCCAGGCTAGTTGCCGTGACATGGGTGCGGTGATGGCCGCTCCTCTTACAAACGAGGAGAATGCATTCATGGCAACCACAACAAAGAACGCAGGACTAAATTGGTTGTGGGTTGGTTGCAAATTCATCGATAGAGCATGGAGGTGCGAGGGCCAGGAAGTCGGGCAGGCGTACTCAAACTGGCGTCCCGGAGAACCGGGCAACAAGGATGGTGGTTCCATGCCTTACACTGATTATTGCGCTTATGTTATTCCAACAAGCCTAGACTGGAATGACTCCCCCTGTACAGACCGACCCGAAGCTATGTGTGTCCTGCGATCACCAGCACACATTCAGCACCAGGGCTTCTCTCGAGGCAACGCTCAGCAGCAGCAACTCAACTGGTGCCTCGTCGATCATGTCATCAGAGAATTCGTCACCAAGAGCGCCTCGAGATGCGCCTCGGCCTGCCTGAAGGAACCGGGATGTCGCTCCTTCAACATCAAGGACACCAAACAAGAACAGAAACTGTGTCAGCTCAATGATGCAGTTCGCACCGATAGTCCCGAGAAGTTTCAAGAGGTCAGCACTCAATGCGTTTACTTCTCTGCTTAAAAATGTAACATTACAACTAAAAACTCTTTAAATTACCATTCGAGATAGAAATTATAATGTAGTCATTGCATGGCAAAACAATGAGTTGTTCTGTAACATACATTAAGTGCTTTCTACGGAGTTGATGCATTATTCGTGTTTTGTGAAGTGTTGATTTGGATTATTTGGAACATTGAGGTAGCCTTTATGTGTTTTCCCTCAGTTATCTTGCCTCATCTGTTCAGCCTGTTACTCTTGTCTTTGTTCCTTATACGACCCGTTTACTTACTTTAAATTCTAACATGGTGCGGCCCGATTGACACCATGTCAGCATGTCGATTTAAATAAAACATTTGTAAATGTTAAACGTTCGACCTCGAAAAAAATCAACAATCAAACCCAAAGATACATTGCCTTCCTTTCAATCAGCCCCTTCCTTTTTTAAAACTTAAACCATTGCGTTGAGTCAAGATGAAAATGCAAGCATTCCTCGTAGCATGATTGTTGATTTTAAAGGGACGTACTTGGGGATCTTACACAATCGTGCTACGAAGTATAATACTAACGAAATGAAAAACCGTGGGTTATTTAGTTGTTCAAGTTTACTCAAGTTGAAAAAAACAATCGGAATTGTTTTATTGGCTCTTGAAAAAGAGAATTTGCATTCCGGTGCGTTTCATGTCGGTTTCGTATATCACAAACTGTTGACGTGAAACATGAATTGGTGAGAATGATGAGTTGTTTTGAACCAGAGAAGTAATTAGAAGTACATGACGAGTTTGTGCTGGAAGAATATGATAGCGAAAACGTCATAGATAATGCTCCGATGAATCTCTGCCTGTAGACATTTGCACTAAGCTCCTTATACGCAGTATACAAGTCTCTAAAGTTTCGGATATGAATTGATGTCATCCTGTCAATCAGCACAAAATGCAACACTGGGAATTGGAATACCGGCCACCGGAATCTGATGTGACATGCAAGGCACAAAAAGATGTAATATATCACCTTTGTCATTAAAATTAATTAACATCAAATTGGGTCTGAATTGAGAATTTCATTTTTACCAAAACTAATAAGCCAAATTAAAGATCAGAGAAAATTCACAGAGCAGGACATTCTCTCTGTGTTTTCTGCTGTGTCACTTATCTGGACTTAACCGTCCGTGTGTGAGTGTACATGCTTTAACCATTGTATCCATAAATTGGGCGCTGAAATCAAATCTAATACTTCTATGAAAAAAAAGAATAATAGAACTCAAGGTTTTCCATTTTCAGTATCGCAGTAAAAAGCCTAAATGTCGCGTCAAACGAAAGAAAGAAACATGCCAAAAAGGAAAACTTCATACTGAAAAATGTCTGAAAGAATGATGTCAATATTAACATGTTTAAAATAATCTCACCCATAATCATAATATTTCCGTGTTTAACGATGTAGTTGATAGTGTTTTGCAAAGTGTAGATCGGTAGCTCAAAATTATTTTTGCAAACAGATTCGTGGAAAGGAATCCACCTTTTCTAACAATAGTGCGACGTCATAGCACTGGTTGAAGTTGCATTACTTTCGGACAAAGGTGCTAATGCAAGTCTAATTCACAAGTGACAGTCAGTCAGCCAGTCAATCAATCAGGCGCAGAGAAGACTATATGGACCAACACATAAGCGTGGATATCGACTAAAGTATACAACAGTGAAATGTGTCTGTATAAGCGGATTGTCATTCAGTTGACCTCCATATAGGCCTATAAGCCAGCTTGGTCGTGTCATGAATAGTTATTGCCTTATTCACATTTTATTGACAAAATTCGGATTCAAATTTCGCTATTTTGTATAGACAACATTTTAAGTAATGGCGAATTGTCATGTAAGCCTACGTCTCATAAACGTATTTTTATACACAGAAATGCATAATTTTGAACAAGTTAAATACCAAAACGTAGTGTGCGGGAACAAATTGCTCAAAAGGTAATCTTTAGATTGGGCATTGTTTGTTGCATGCCACACCCTCGTCACAAATGGAGGTTGGCAATCAATATTTAAAACCCTCAAAAAGACAATGGAAAAAAATAGATGTGATGGAAATCATTTCAGTCCAGCAAAATCTTAGTTTACGAAAAAACCGTCATGGTCTTAGTAAAATAAAACCGCCACATCAATGATGACTCTTTTGGTATAAGGTTTCATTCTAAATAACCAGAAAAAATCAGATGTTCTGTCCTAAAATATCGTCTAACGATATTGCAAACCTCAGTTTACAGTCGAAGCCTTTCCTTTGGTCTTTATATATCTGTTGGCCACATGGCATATTACTTCTCATCCTTGAAAACAAAATGGGTTACTTCTATTGCAGACAATCAGTAACTGAAATTGGCATCATGCTTAATAAGGGCCTGATTGCTAATAACTGCACAGGTGTGAACAGAAATACTTAAGAAGTGCGGTAATGCAGCCAAGCAACGAAGTCCGTCATTTCCCCTCTTTGCGGGTGCGCGATATACACAACTGGTAGTCTTTTAACAAGACTGATCAATAGTATAGTCTGGGGCCAAGACTAGATTTTGATCATTCCAACGCGCGCAGACAATCGGCGAGTACAGGCACGAGGTATTGGTGGTAAAGGACGCTATTACGAAGCTGAATTTTCTACAGACATAAACGTAAAGACCGCCAGTCTGCGCGTTGAACAATGATTCGGAAAAGTATGGGCAAAAACCAACTTCGTTCCCAGGGTGTCGAGCAGTACGCTCCCACCACTATCTGCTCTCTCAACCTGGTGTAGGCCTACGCATGCATAGGAAGAGTCTGGTGCCTACATGTGCTCTACACCCGCGTTTGTTTTGGTTTGTTGTGTCTGTGTAAAAGAACAAAATCAATTCGTGGCGGCTTGAGTTACCGCAAAACAAGATTTTTTTTTAAAGTTAAGGTGTTACAATCTTATCCATCAAATATGCAGTATCACATTTCATTATGAGCAAATTGGAAAGGAAAACATTATTTTTTGAGGTGTGGACTCAATAATTACAATGAACGTGAAAACACGTAATACACGTTGGAAATAACAACACCAAGTACACTACAAAAATCCATTCCCTACTAATTGCGCTATCGAATCAGGATACAGGACGCAAGTTCCTATCATAGGGCTTACTATTAGAAACGAGGTTGAAAATAAAGTAAGCCCTGGGAACGACGTTGGGGCAAAACGTTTGTTCGCGCAACGCGAGTTCAATGCCTTCACGCACTAAGTACAGTACATATATTTTGTGGGTTGAAAACGGTAGTATTACTCAAAATCTGCATGGAAACGTGTTGTTTTTTAAGCTAACAAAATCATACTTAGTACACAAGAGATTTTTTTTAACAATCGAAAAATGAATTCATATAATGTATGCCAAAAAGGAAAACTCCACACTGAAAAATGTGTAAGAAAATGTTGTGCATATTGGATTGTTTGTAAAATAAATAACCCATAATCATAATATTTTGGCGGTTAAATATGTACATGTAGTTGATAGTTTAAAGTGTATTTTGCTAAGTGCTGATTGGTAATCCCCACTTTTTTTTGCAAAACAGATTTGTTGTTCAACAGTCAGTGAGTCATTAAATCAATCAATCAGGCGCAAAGAGGACTATAGCTAAAGGGACCAACAGAAAGAGCGTGGATATAGACTATAGTAGAAAACAGGGAAATGTATCTGTATTAGCAGATTGTCATTCAGTTGACCTACCTGGAGGCCTATATGCCAGTTTGGTGGTGTTATGACCACTTATTGCCTTATTCAAATTTCAGTGACAAAGTTCCAATTCAAATTTCGTCATTTTTCTTTTCGTTAATTCAAAAGTGTAATGTAAGCCTAAGTCCCACATACGTGGACTTATACGTGTACACAGAAATACATAATTTTGAACAAGTTAATCACCAAAAATTAATGTGTGGGAAAATTGCTCAAAAAGTAGTCTTTAAATATAGGCTTTGTATTTTTGTATGCCGCAGCCTCGCCCAATATGGGGGGGGGGGGTTCAATATTTAAAAACCTCAAAAAGATAATTGAAAGAACAAAGCAATGAATAGATTCAGAAGGGCAAGATTTCAGTATAACAAACGACAGCTTGAAGGTCTTAGTTAAAAACAACCGTCACATCAATGATGACTTTTTTGGCATTTATTTAAAAGTTTTATTTTAAATAACCAGAAAAAAAATGTTCTGTCTTAAAATATCGTCTGATGATATTGCAAACCTCAGTTTACGGTCAAAGCCTTTGGTCTTCAGATTCGGTGGCCTCGTGGCAGATTATTACCGTTCCCATCCTTGAAAAAAAATATGGTTTACTTCTATTGCAGACAATCAATAACTGAAATGGGCATATTGCTAAATAAGGGCCTGATTGCCAATAACTGCACCAGTGTGAACAAAGATACTTAAGAAGTGTGGTAATGCAGCCTAGCAACGAAGTCCGTCATTTCCCTTTTTTTTGCGAATGCGCGATATATACAACTGGTAGTCTTCTTGCAAGACTGATCAATACTATAGTCTGGGGCCAAGACTGGATTTGGATCATTCCCCTAACGCGCGCAGACCGTTAGTCTGGCTCCTAGACCAAAATATCTGACTATTTCTGATGAATCGTAGGTCAGGTAGCCGCTAGTATCTATACACAATATATATACGGCACGTGACTAAAACGGGAGGAATGCTTCCTTTGTATAAACATGTATAAACTAAGTTGATAATTGATATTCATAAATTGCATCAAGAAACTTACAATTCAATGACGATTGTGTATATCAATTATGTACTAGGATTGTACGAGGGGCGAGCTTTGCTGAGGATCTGAATCTGTCGACGGTTACCGGGATTTACCAAAACTCGGCCTTGTCTCTATCTCGCTAAGATGATATTTGGGTCTCTAACATTTAAGTTAGAGACTTTCGTCAATGTTTCTTACAGAAATATCAAACTGTACTATGAAGCAGGCAATGTTTTTGACTTTTATCTCAACATTATAAAGCTATACGTGATAAAAAGTGAATTCGGAAACAAAGCCGTGCTTTGAAAAAGGGCAATCAATGTCGTCATGTTTATTTTTAGGCGTGGAGGCTGCCTGACCTACGATCGAGACGTTAGTGCATAATTTTGGACAAGTTAACAACCAAAAATTAATGTTTGGGAACAAATTACTCAAAAGGTAATCTTTAAATATGGGCTTTGTACTTTTGCATGGCACACCGTCGTCCAATATGGGGGGGGGGGGATCAATATTTGAAACCATAAACAATGGAAAGAACAAAACCAAGTTTAAATAGATGTGATATAAATTATTGCAGTATGGCAAGATTTTAGTAAAAAAAATCAAGGTCAAGGTTCACTCTTTTGTTATTAAGTTTGACTTTACATCAGCAGAATTTTTGTCTTATGTTTAATATTGCTAACCTCAGTTTACCGTGAAAGCTGTTGGTCTCTATAGATTTGTTGTTCTCAAGGCAGATTATTACGCATCCTTAAAATTGGGTTACTTCTATTACAGACAATCAATAACTGAAATGGGCATCATGCTTATCGGCCTGACTGCTAATAACTGAACCGGTGCTAACAAAGATACTTAAGAAGTGTGGTAACGCAACCTAGCAACGAAGTGACGCCAAATATGACGCATAGTCTTGCTGTCTGATACTGAACGTAGCCTTCTCACGGTATTGTACCACGGATGCTGCAAGAGCGTGTTAATTTCATTCACTAACCGAGTGATTGTACATTGATCGACGTAAGAAATAGTCAGCATCAGTCTACTTGCTTGTAAGGATACGTTAAAGGTGCACATTCGGCCAGATTTAAAAACGAAATCAGGTTTTACATTGTTTACCTATGTCATTATACCTAAAGTTTTTGGTCACTGCAAAACCATACAATGCCCACATACCTTTCAGCTAGGGAGAACAGTTTTTGGAACACTGTTTCTTTACAACTGATATTGCCGGGGATTAGGTATCGTGGATATACGTATTTCAAGCATCAAATCTTCAGCCCAATGTCAACAAAGACAGGCGCCCCACAAAATTGCTCTTTACCCCCAAATTACCTCTTATGGTATTTAGACAAAAGTATATGTTGACGTGGACGTTCGTTTTCTACTTTTTCGATGACATTGTTCCCATTACAATTTTCGGAAATTAAATAAGTGCTATTGTAAGGAGGAGAAATTCACTTAGTTAGTTTTTTTTTTACTTAATTGCACTTCAATAGTATAGCTCCCACTGGTTAACTTATTTTTAAAGCAAAGTACACCCCTGTATGGTTTCCCCAGTGGTTCCCAAGTAACAACATTGACTCCTGAGTAGATAAGAGTAGTTCCCCCTAGTGTTATATAAGACAAAGGAATGTCCCCATCCTAGTGTGCTCTGTGCCCCTGAAGATATAGACCCTCCATTCAGCAGAAAGGCAGTGAAGAGGGAGCACGCCAAAATTTCCCTAGCCCAACCTGCCTAGATGGGCCAGTCTGCTGGACCACTTTGGTGAGTTTTTCTAAGTTTATTTGGTTGTTTTTGCTAAAAAATCAGTGACAGTAATATTTAAGTTGTTCTTTCTTATAAATAGTTTGTTAGACTCACATTTATACTGCTGGTGATGACTTTGCTTTTAGACCACTGCCTTAGACTACTCTCGACTACAGGCGGTTTTTTTTTCATTTTAGGATATGTTTTGTATATTTTTCTTAGGATTATAATTGTATAAGTTATTCATAACACGCTGGAGAAGTGAGGTTTCATTTCCAAAGAGTTTTGGTGACTCCGAGAAATTAGTTCTTTTGATTTACTCTGAAGAATTCATTGATAATTAAATTTGGAACTTTGAATGTATCCTTGATTTTTTTCCTCGATTATCTTGTGACTTTTTGTGCTACAGTTTTTTAGAAGAGCGATGTTTTAATTTCTTTACCATTTCACCATGCAAGGTTAGGATTAGTAGCCCGGTTTTATTTTAGGAGAACATGTGGTTTTCCTACAGCTTGCCAGAGATAATGAATAGACTTGTTTCAGTCAAGTATCGTAAACTTAAGTTGATACATGGGCTTGATTGTATTTAGTTAGACAAATATATGGTGAAGTGGAGTAAGTCATTGATGTATGAAGAGACTAGACCAGTCTAATTGGAAGTTATGTCAAATTGCCTGAGGGAGATCTTGCCCTGGACACAGGATGTTTCATGTTACTCTTTGGCTAGTGTGCTAATAGATTTTAGACTTAGACTTTAGTCCTTTCATTATTGCCAACTGATGTGTGAGTTTGATTGTATTGTTTATACAAGTACTTTTGGTGTGTACTTTAACTGTGAAGTGGCTAGTGGCTACTCTAACATCTTGCAGCCTGGGTGGCTGGACTTGCCATTGTTTACAGTCTGACCTTGAGGATGGCCATGTGTAGCTTATTAGATATTCACAAGAAAGTTGGGTTGTTTAGCAGTGCCTGGTAGATAAGTAACACTTGCCACATGCTTCATGAAGGCCTGCTTGTGTTATTAGAATTTTGTTATCTTGTTTTTAACCAGTATTCTTTACCAGTATTTATATTCTTTTGTTAACTCTTTCTTAATAGTGTTATTTTTTGTTATTTTATTGATTTACAGGATGGTTTAATTGTATAACGAAGTGATTTGCTTTTAGTGCCGTGTTGGTTCTTACTAGGGTTTTTTTTTGGGCGGGGGGTGTGGTTCAAGGTTTTTGCTGACTCAAAGTTTTTTTGTTAGTATCGCTAACATTCTGTTGATAATTCTGTTCGTTGATTTTTATTCACTACACTTCAATTGATTTTCGTCTTGGTTAAGTTACAAGTTCTTTTTTTTTTAGTTGTCTTTGATCAATAAAATACTTTGTTTTGAGCATATCGGAAAGAATTACGTTTTTTTTGTCCTTGCTTATTTAAGCATTTCGCGACCTAATCATCCTGAACCAGTGCGAAGTTATTATTTTGTTTGCTCTCCCAACTTTATTTTCTTTGAGGTGATCTGGTGATCCATTTCTTTGCTGGTTACACTTTCTATCGAACGTTACCTTTAAGGCACACACGATAATTATGAGCATGATGATTGTGGCGTCAAGTACCATTCCTTGTAATCAGGTAACGAAATGTGCCGCGTATTCTGGTTCACGCGCGTAGCTTAACAGACCAACGCCAGACGCTCAGCCCAGGAACAGCTTGCTCAAGACTTCCAGGGTCAAGATCATCTCACCGCTCAACAACTCTTGAGCTTTTTCACAAGACCCCATCAACCAACAAGAGGCATCAAAAGAAAGCGACAATACTAGCCGATCTCTAACTACAAAACCAAATGGTCCTTGTCAGGACCACCACACCTTCTAAAAAGAGATATATCCATCATTCTGCTTTTATTATATACTTATTATAATAAATAAATTGGAATATAACCCAGCCTACCTTATCCGTTATAATCAAACCACAAACCCTACAACTACCATGCAAAGAAGAAAACTCAACAAAGAAACTTAGAGATCACTAAGTCAACTGAAATCTAACCATTTCTATGGACGTGTAGATAGGACATGGTAAAAAATAAATCTAATTCGTACGTACGAATTACTAAACCGTACGTACGAATTACTAAACCGTACGTACGAATTACTAATTCGTACGTACGAATTACTAAACCGTACGAACGAATTAATAAATCGTACGTACGAATTACTAATTCGTACGTACGAATTACTAAACCGTACGTACGAATTACTAAATTCGTAGTACGTACGTGCGGTTTAGTAATTCGTAAGTACGATTTAGTAATTCGTACGTACGGTTTAGTAATTTATGGAAGTGTAGATAGGACATGGTTAAAAATAAATCTAATTCGT
>JASAOE010000527.1:0-13122 GCA_029964075.1 Patiria pectinifera
GTACAATTATGCCAGCCTGCGCTTTAAAGGTGGCACATATATGTTCATTCATTGAATGCGTTATCATATATTATCTTTAAGCAAACCTATCCTCGATCCTGATTGGCCGATCCATGGCAACAACAGTATGATATGAGGCTGTATTGCATGGTCCATATCACACCCTGCATATTGCGTTATTCAAAATGCGAGCATAGATATAGAATAGTCTTTTTGTTCTGTCTATGGATGCGAAGCGACATTCTAGCTGCATGCGCTAAACCGCTAAGAGGTTCGTGTAAAGCGATGGTCCAAAATTTACTGCGCGTCATGTTTGCTTGAAGATAAATTCACTTCGAAATGCCCGCAGTACGCTGTGATAGCCATTCAGCGTCATTTACGTCATCATCATCACATCCAGGGGGTTAGTGTAAAGGAACGAGCATGTGCCCCTGGAGTCGAGGCTGGTGGGACCATTGATCTCCATATACACGGTCTGTGTATATGAAGATCAATGGGTGGATGCCTGAACGCACTGCATTATTCCGTGTTCCACTCGCGCTCGCAGGGTATATTATCTCAAGTAAACTTGAATCCTCGATCTGATTGGTTGATTCATGGCAACAACAGTGTGATATGAGCATAGATACAGAATAAAAAGACTAGATCGGCAGCGCGTCACACTACCCATTCGCTGTGCGATGAATCTACGCGCCATTCTTGTCCCTCGTGGGCGCGCAACAATTAACGTAAAAGTAATGGAGCTAAATGTATCTCTCCTCCAGCGGGTGACCAAGCTCAACGCGCGAAGCCCCAGTACGCACCGAGTATTTACGCGATGCGGCCACGCGTTAGCGATAATGGTGCACTGTGCGCGTAAGCGGTGTTGCGTTCGTCACGTTTTTCGCGCATTAGTTGTATCTTTCCTCAGCACGTGACCCTCCATGAGAATTCCGCGCGTGTGGACGCTCTGCCGATCTGAATCTTATTATTCTATATTAATGGATATGAGGCTGTATTGCACGGTCTGCGTATTGCGCTATTCTAAGATGCAAGCGACATTCCAGCTGCATGCGCTAAACCGCTAAACGGACATTGAGAGCAATGGTCAATTGTTCTGCCTTTGTTCGACCTTCGGCCTCGTGGTATAGTAGGACCTGGAGCGCTTTTCACGGTATTCCGTGTTCCACTCACGCTCGCAGGATAACTTATAATATATATTAGAAAAGTACTGAAGCTGTTACGTCAAGGTATCTTCAAGATGCTTAAAAAAAATTGGCAAAACTCTTGTAATTATTAAAATTTGAAAGTACTAAACATACTGTACATAGCACATGATATATCGCTGGCTATATACGTGTCAAATGAGCTGCAGCTATATCCCTTTAAGAATTCAGAACATTCAAGTGTAGATAAGAACAACATGGACAAAGGCCCCAATTAAAGTCGAAATGTTTCTTTTTTTCCCCTCAATTTGTTTGCAGAGTGTCCACCTTTTCTCAGTTTTCAAAATATATTTGCTTTTAGTTTTGTTTGTTTTAGCGAGTGACAACGTCTATAAACGTTACTGGTTCGGGCCGTGCACGCACACGTTCCAAGGGCGAATCCGGGGGCCAGCAGGGCCAGGTGCCATGACCCCGCCCCCAACTTTAAAGTTCAATTTTGTTTTTGTTTTCAAAATGCTTGCGCCGTTTTAAAAAAATCCGTTGTCGATGTCAAAATATCATTCCTGTTTCCAAACTCAGGCGACCTACTCAAATACAGGACCAATTACCACGGAAATCAGGGTGTTCACCTGCGACATTGCCAAAGCTGTACAATCAGCCATGATTCTTAACCAGGTTAAAAAGTGCAAAGAACCAACAGGATCTGTATTGAATCAAAATGGTTTCAGGAAAGGAGAGTCAGGCAATACTAGCTTTAAGGAGGGTCGTTGACGAGAAGCGAAGACGGTGCACTTGTTCTAGACCTTCATCAAGATTTCAAAGGCGTTTGATATGAACAATTAGCTCCCGCAAAATGATGGGAATCCTTAAGGCTTATGGAGTTCCTCCCACAGAACCTCAAAGGCCCCTAAAATCAATGCACATACTAACACCCAGATCACGCCTGATGGTAAAACAACTGAATTCAACCAATATGTCAGTATGAGTCATAGCTCTGGCTCTATTCCTGTGTTATAATCGTGCTTGATATGCTCTTCGGAAGGCAACAGGTGGTAGAAATGCAGAGCTTGGGTTTACCATCTCATTCGTTCTAGAAGTTGTACTTGAAATTGAATATAATGATCTTAAGGACATTTATCTTGTTATCATTCCCATTGTACATCAAAAAGTGTACTCAATTCCTCTTGTATGGAAAGCAATACAATTTTGCTTTTCAAGTTACTACTTTGACTGTTTTGGCCAACATAACACAGAAAAATATGACCAAGGAGTTTGAATTGATGACCATGGTATCTTTGTAATTCCTTTTTTTCCTACCCCAAATTATGGAATGTATCCCGCTCACATAAAGAGAGTTTCCAAATTCATTTTTATGTTCTCTGCCTACTGCAAAGAAGTCTCGATATATGACTCTTAATTAATTCCCATGTCCAGTGGTCATAAAGTTATCTGTATTTAAATCTCTCTTACTGTTCACGCACCTGAAAATACAATAAAAAAGACCATAAGGTAACAAGAAGGTTATTCAATCTGGATAAATTATCTAACACCGAAATCTCACCCCAATTATCTCACCCCAAAATCTCAGCAGTATTGGCAAACATCATAATCTTTCTGTGAAGTTTAACAACAAAATCGGCGAACCAGACCGCGTGAGCGAGCGAAAAAAAGGCCTCGTCCCACTGACTAAAAGACAAGCTACAGCTGTTTTAAATTGTCCAATTTTTCCAATGAGCTTTGAGAGGCAGAAGTTTCTTATGCTACATTGATGCCGGCAAAAGAAATAGGTTGGATGAAAAACTGATTGTTAACAGGAACTTAAGTTTTTTCAAGATTTGTTTTTCAGACTTGTTTAGTGGCTTAAATAGTAATAATATACAATGACATGTATTTACAACCATTTGTAGTCATCCTTTTTTTCATGGAAGCAAATTGTGAAAAGGGGTATTTTTGGAAGACCAGCTAGAATATGGATTTTTTTTTATCAAAATTCAATTATTTAAAGGAAGACTTTGGCCGGTTGCGCTTTCTTTTGGGCTCTAAAAACGCACTTATTCACGAAATAATAATCATTGGAAAGATTTGGTGAAAATGCGTGAACCAGCCGCACGAATACTAATAAACGTGCACTTTCATTTGTATGTTGAAATTCAATGGCTATTTTTCACTGCTAGAGAATACATAAAGGGGAGGCAAAAATCGCTAACGCGCGAAAAAGTGAAACGAAACGGGTGTTTTCAACTCTTTCTACTGGAAATTTCAGACATTTTACTGGCAGGACTTCACTGGGACCCAGAAAACACTACGTTTTGACATTCTGCGGATGGAAGTGCACCTGAAACTTTGATAATAATTACTTCAAGCGTCCCAAAGGCTATTTTACTTGTTGGGAAGTATGAGATAAATGAACGCAATAAGAGAGGCGCTATTTTGAAGTGGTAAATTTGAGTCAATCCCAAAGAGTTTACCCCATTCAAAATCACTTTCGTTAACTCATGGAATGAATATTATTACTCAGTATGCACTGCCGACAATTTTGTTCAACAGCACTATATAAAATTATAATAAATATTGCATGAAACTTTTCAAATATCCAATATACCTTTACTTAGATTTATCTTAGCAAATCTCATTATACACTATTTCTATTTTCTTATTAGAAATGAGCATTTATTATATGCACATGTGGGGATTATTACTCTCTATGCTAATTGTCCTTCCCACATCCACGGGTTAAGCATGTAATCTTCAGTAACTGATGGAAATAGATTTAAAAAAATATGTAACTGTAAATATTCCTTAGCAAATTGTTTTCTTCTTTTTCAATTTTCCCCCTTTTCTTTTAACGTTTGAAGTGGTTAAAGGTAATCGACACCATTTGCAAACATTCAAACATAAAACATAAAAAGCATCCTGTGAAATAATTTCCGCCCAGTAATTCCTGTCTTTTTCCAGGCTAAAAAAAATAACCATCATTACCTCACGATGGTTTCAGTTTGAAACCTATTCAAACAGTCAATAAAAAACATGCTTTGCGTAGAAAAAATATAGAATGCATTGTTACAGGTTTCTCAAAAGTATGTCATCTACTGCGCATTATTTCGACATTTTCTTAGTTTTATTAATAACCTGCTTCAGATTTATTGCTTATTGTTTATTGGAAATGGCAAATATAAACTTTTTCTGCCAAATGGTGACCGTACCTTAAAGCCAATTGAATTAATTGATTTTAGTCAAGACATGATGGAGAAAGTTTGGCATATCACGACACAAGTCTTTTCTTCCCACGTCTCTTTTCTGTGTTAAAATTTATATTTATTCAATAAAAGCACTTTGCTAGATAGAGTGTAAGCGTGCACCTGCTGTTTTGTGTTGTTTCTAGATATCATTTATTACTGTCAGTGATCTTTTAAAAGTGTCTCTTGGCCTTACGTGTATCTTTCAAGGCTACATTTGTGCTGGTCCCAGAGGGCAAGCCTGCAGTGTGCTCCAAATCACGCACCCCACTGACCAGACCTGACACTGACCTGACCTGACCTGACCTGACCTGACCTGATCTGATCTGATCGACCTGACCTGACATGACGCTGACGCTTACATGACATGGCTTAACCTGACCTGACTGTCTGACTTGACCTGATCTGATTGACCTGAGCCTGACCTGACCTTACCTTACCCACTGACACTTTGACTGAGCTGTCTCTTAAATCAAGACTTGAATAAACGCCTGACCCGACCCGAAGCTTAAACAGACCTCACTGACCTGGCCTGACCTCGACCTCATTTGACCTGACCTGACCTGACCTGACACATGACCTGACCTGACCTGACCTAACTGACCTGACTGATTGTCTCTTAAAATTTAGACTTACTTAAGCCGTATACCGTGGCCCCGAAGAAATGACCGTGTTAACTCTCTAGATTCCTCAGACCAAGTTGGTCTGGGACCACCTTACTAAAGTGCCTAGTCTTGTTCTCTTTCGTGGTTGTTGTAAAACCAACTTTGAGCTAATAGTTAACAAGTAAATCAGAAACTCCAAAACTGGGCAGAACAATTAAAAGCAACTTTTGGTAAGATCGAAAGAGAAGAAGCAAAAAGTTTTCCCATTAAACTCTTACTGGTTTAAGATGAAATGAAAAGAATGTTTTCTAAAAAATAATTAGTTTCTCTCTCGATGTCACGGGCAAACACGTCTGAACTGGCGGCCAAGTCTTAGAAATAAAAACTCATTGCCAAAACAAACTAAAAACCTACTGGAAACACATAATTCCGTTCAAAAAATTGATGCAAATATGTTTACACTTAACAAAGTATAGATGCAAATATGTTTACACTTAATAGTTAAAACCTCTCGCCAAAAAACCCCACTAAAACACTAAAACCACTAAAACACTACTACGAGCACATAATGGAGAAACGAAGTGACTACGTCACGCGCACAAAATGTGTGTGAAAGACATTATCACGTGATTCAGACCGCGTCATACTTCGGTACTCCATTCCTTTGTCCCCCGTCGAACGTACTTAAAATAAGCGTACAATCATTTCCTAATCTCATGCATATGCATACGCATAGCAAGTTGCCACAGACACCACAACGTTAGGGGCGCTTTCGCCAAAACAGTTACATCACATCAGCATATATATCTTATTATAGGGGAGAGAGAGGAAAGCACAAGTCATGAATAAACATGAGGCACAGTTTTCCATTCGAATTTTCACTTCGCACAAAACTCGACACATTCTGACATTAATTAATGAAATATTTGCAATTTATAAATACTCATCTGCTTATTCATATTTCGTATTGAGACCTTAGCCAATGATAAGCCCCGTTTATGTCTCCCGTATCACCACTTACGACACCTTCAATCTAGGCATTTAAATATATAGGCTTATTTTTTTGGTTTGCGTTGAGTCCTTGCCAATGATAAAGCTCCTTATCTTGCCACTCAAAATTTACCGTACATTCAAGTGATGAATATTCATAGGATTATTTGTAAACTGCATTGAGGGCTCTGCCAATGATAAGCTCCTTATCTCGCTTGTTCCCGCCCTATCTCAGACAGCTTGGCATCTCTTAATAATCTGCATGTAGCGTAGTAATTGATGTAACCGTTTCCACCTAAAACACAACAAAAAAGAGGGGGAAAAAGGTCTTTTTCAGTCCATGGAAAATTGACCCTTTTCAAATCCGACGAGTTTTGCACAACACCAAGCACATTCTAGATAGTATTCATCCAAATTCTTCCCATGCCCGAACTCTTCCCAGATTGGTGTTAATCAAGCAAGAGTGGTTAGTTTCGCGCAGCGAGCCGCGATAAAATTCTCCACATTTTCCAAATATGGTCATAATGTTTTTTTTCAATGGGCCAATTAGGCCAAGCTTCCATGTAATCATCACCCCTACTATACGCCACAAGCCTGTAAACTCCCATTGGCCACTCCAGAGTAAGGAGTGTTGAAAGACAGAAGCCAAGATGGCGCCTAATGCCTTTGCAGTAATTGGAGATCTTAGTGGCCTACCCTAAGTGCCGCCGATCTCTTTGTGTCGACCTCGTGCCGCCCAGAGCTCCAGACAGGTTGTAAACAATCCCGGACGATACGAATGACCTATATCTTGTGCATATCCAGGCATGCGGGGGTTATTGACCTAGAAACACGTGTGGTGATAAAATTCTCCCGGTGGCCATTCCGCGTAAAGTTTTTGGGCTTGAAGCTCGAAGGTTAAAGACTTGACTCGAGTTACTGCCTTCGATGTACTTAATTTGATTCGAGTCACTGCCTTATAACTAAACTCAACCAGTCCCTTCTTTAGAATGAGTCAATGTGACTCATGCCACTGCCTTAGAATGATTTGGCTTGAGTCAATGCCTAAGAACAATTTAAATGCCAATCACTTACTTAGAACGACTCAACTTGAGTCACTACCTTAGAACACTAAACTTGACTCGAATTACTCCTCAGAACTACTCAAATTCAGTAGCTGCCATTATTTCTGAACGACTCGACCCGAATTTGAGTCACTCAGGTGCCGTGTTTTGAGCGACTCCACCCTAGTTAAGTCACGGTGTTCTTACAACGCGTAAACTTGATTCACTGCAAATTGTATGACTTGACTGGACTCGCGTCACAGTATTCACGGGCTCATTACAAGAATGCTGGGGTATACTGGAGGAACACACATTTTATACGCAAAGAGTCGATGATGCCAAATCATATACATCTCTTCTTAGCCAGGCATTGAATGGCATCCAATGCCGTCTGCAGTCTCCAGAATAATCGCTCAGTATACCATTCATTAATATGGTAGACATTGCGTTCAAGCTTTAGAGGGCGCTACTCCTTTCCACCATTATTCTTGTCATCGTTTTACACCGTGAACATTTCCATCAAATTTTGTCATCATCTTTCTTTGACAATAGGACAGCTGAGCAAAGATACTGATTAATTTTGTATTACTTCTGTCAAAGGATATTGAGGCGATTTATGATATATAAGAGCGTGAAAATGGGTTTTTTTGTGATGAAAAGAGCAGAATCTGTATTGTTTAGGTCCTGCCGCCTCCGAGAGATTTTAGACACCGTTGGTGACGCTGTTCATAGTAGCTATTTTCATATCAGTTAGGTTTTTTTCTTTGCACAAACCTTGGTTTAACTCATACCTTAGAATAAAACCACCTTATTAGGGATAATTACCAGGTTAGACGGTTACATCAACCGGTGCAAACTGTTATGCTCTTCAACAAAGCTACTCAATGACCGATTCGGGAATGAGTACGACATCACTGGTGGCATGAGTCAATAAACTCATCAACCGGCCTGACATCCAAGACAAGTCATTGCTGGATTACTCCGATGACCTGAGGAATTGTCGAGCAACACTGGACACTATATGGGCAAGCCAGGTGAACTGAATAGCAAAAACCAGTCACATATTGTGGAGAAATTGCCCTGGGATCTTCCCAAGAGGGTCTATCACATTACAATTGTTGATGGAAGAGCTCTGACCGTTGATGGTGTTGTGAAATTTGTGACAACTTTTGCAGAAAAAAAGATAAAGACCCTGTGTTCCACGTCTGTGCATGCGCAAAGTAATTACTCAGTCGTCTGAATCGTGTCAGTTGGAAATGCATGAATATTTACATCTGATTATCTTTGGGATGTGATTGGTGGATGAATGAGTAAAGGTTCAAAGTGATTTCTTATTAAAATTATGTTATTTTCCCCTCATTTCCATATTTAAACATCGGGGCCCAATTCTATTTTAACATACAGATATCCAAAGATCTTACGAGCACCAGTACAACACCAGACTCAGCACACAAATAAAGTTGGCTAAAGTGTACATTACTGCGCACAATAAAATTGGCGAAAATGTACACTAGTGCTTTTTCGAGTGCGCGTTGAAGCGAAATTTCCCTCTCGGAGAAGCTAGCACGCTGGAGAAGTGAGACCGTGACACCTGTCCGCCGGTTTTCACTGAGGACGCATGCGTGTAATACGCTGTGCACAATAACGCATACGGAAAGCCCAGTGTGATCAACCGAGTATCCATGAACAACGAGCACGTACACTGCAAGGGCGGGTCAGAACACATTTGGGGCAAAAAAAAATTGTTTTGGCCCCCAAAGAGTGGGTCAAAACAAATACGGCTTGGGCCGCGTATAAGGCCTAATTTGGGGGAATCCAGATGCTCTGTGGTGCGATCTGAGGCAATTTCTGACCACTTTAACACGCTAATGGTTGTGTACGCAGTGCCTGCCTTTATTGCAGAAGTCACTTAAAAGAAATGGGTTCGTTGGGGAGGAGAGGGGATCCGCCCTTGTGAGCCCGTGTGCCGTGCTCGAAAAACCCAACTATTCAACTAAGATTAATAAGTGGTTTTGCTGAATAATTACGCTTTTTCATGACTAATAAGTGTTCACCGAACTTTCTGTTTCTATAAAATACAATCTTGTAGCACGCATGTGCTGATGAATGAAACGCGGCTCTAGCCGTCTCCTTCACATAGCCTTTCTTCAAGCCGCTGCTATAGTCGTCAACAGCCAGCGAGGTGGGGTTAACCCCAGAGGAAAAAGTTGCTTAAATTAGCAAAGTCTCCATCCGACGCAGAGGCGACGCACGGGGCAAAGCACGAAGGTGCGCTGCAACTGGCAACGAGAGGGGAATTATTGACGACACACCGTGTCTTCAACATACATGCGACGTGAGTACACGACGCGTTGGCACGACGTCTCCGTTGCGTCGTGCCGTCGTGTCACACCGCCGCTCCCCGTACATTGCGCCCTACCGTCTCGCAGATTTTATGCCCGAACGTTGCCCCTTTTGTTGCGCATCTTGCTTTTCGTTATTCTTGGCGTCGTAAGTCGTGTCGTGCGTCGCGTCGTACTTTGTGTCGTGCATCACGTTGTCCCTCGCGACTTGTATCGCGTTGTAACATCGCACTGTGCCCTCATCAAGGTGGTTCCCATCCAAATGAGGGCGCTCAATACAACGCCTCTTCCATGTTGCTACTTCGCATGAAATGTCTTGAAGCAATCCCAAGAAACGCATGGTGATGGGGCTCGACACTACTTGGGTAAACTTCGACTATCCCCGTCAACCAGGCCCCGTACCTTTTTCCAGAGGGAAAACCATGCTAACGAGCAAAAATATGGGACAAAAAAACAAAGATGTTTGTGCAAGCCTTTGCTTGACGCGTCTGGTGCATTTTTTAAAGAATAAAGTCTAAGAACTCCCAGGACTTTAATGTTCAGTTTTTGCGCCTACATGACAATCACCCCCCCCCCTGCCCCCTCGCCTTCCCCTTGGAGATGCATCTGTTGACACCACTTTCTCTCCAAATCCTGACTTGAAATCGCCGCCATTGGTGCGTATCACAGACGGATTACACCGAGGGTTATGCGTACTCTGTGCTTTGCGCTTCAGCGAACTATACAAGTGAAATGCAATGAATAACTGAACTTTATAACTAACTCGCTGTACAAAGTGAAGCCTGATGGTCGGATCCACGTTTGTGCACAAACAAATGGAAAACTCGAAATGTAGTACAGCTTTAGTACGGCTTGAAAAAAAGATCCCTTTACAACATGTCTAAATAGCGCCACTTCCGGGCCCAAATGCATCCACATTGCTCAGAATTCGAAGCCCAGAGTCCGGGCCAGAGGTGCATTGCCATATCTCTTCAATTCCCCAATTCCATTGCTCTCAAAACTCTCTAGATCTAATATAGAATATTTTGAGGGTAAAGATTTTATTCATGAGCTCGGCTTGGCCTATTTACTGGAGTGCAAGCATAGGCTGTATTGAATTGCAAACTGAAGCCTGCTGGGCAACCTCGTTTCCATGGGAACGATCTTGCTGCACCATGTTGTTTACCATCATGCCTTGCGCGATCTAAACCACTGGTATTGTCTCATTTGAATGTGTCAAAAAGTGGCATATTTAAACTAGGACTGCAGTCGATGTATCTAACGCGCGACGCCATGTTTAAAATGTTCAAAGTTGGTTTTTTGAAGAATCAATCCTTTCCAACACAAGGTTTCGACGTTGCGTTATTTAGCAAGGATTTATATTAAATGTACGTACCTCTTTCGTCCCTTTACAACCGAAGATACAGGTTCTTTTGGGCGAAAAACGGGCTACCAAAATCCATAGCGTACAGGCATCGCGCAAGAAAAATAATGTTCGTACGAATGTTTGCACGTGACTTGACGTGCATAGCGGGCAAGCGACCTATCAGGTTCGTTACATAGATATTCTATATCTTAGAGAGCGAAACGCTTGTTCATCTATTTTGTAGGAGAGATCTATTTTGAGATTTCATCTGTGTTTTGGACCCAGGTTATAATGATTAGTTTGAGAGGACTCTTAATTTAAACATACGCTTAGACGATGAGGCTATACTTTTCGGTATAAGTAAAAAAATCGTGGATTGCTCTCAATTTGATCCTTATTTTGTGTCGTTTTCACATTAAAAGATGAAGATGAACGACAGCAGACCATCCCTTGCACTATTGAAAATTTATTTAAAGCGTTATTTTACTTTGGAAAAGTACATCTCGATAACAAATGGATCCATTGCAAAATTTCATACAAAATGGGACTCCTTTGAAGTACTGTGTCAAAACTAACTCTGTATTCCAAATATAGGTCAAGATATTTTGCGGCATTGCTTTGGTTTCTTAAGTAGTTTTTGTATAGTTGAGATGTTGCTTTGAGGTTGTGAATAAAATATTTCTTCCAGGGGAAAAAATAAATAAATTAAAAAACGAGCGTCACATGATATTGGGTTTTGCTCTGTCATGATCGTCGATGAACCAACTCCAAACAATAACCATTGTTACGGTTACCGTGGAAACTATGTGACGACAGCAAGCGATATTCCAAACATAAGGCTCATCGTGCCAGGGAGTGGTGCTCTGCCCGTTTTGATCGCAGATATCAAAGTGAAGGCCTGCCGCCGGGCTGGTTATGAGAAACCCGCGTAAAATGTGGGTCTTCAGTTGGACTCTGGGGCTTTTTAGTTCCCTCTTTATTCTACCGGTACGAGGGAACACGTGTAGTGCCATGGTCCAGGCTGCACCCGGTGATGATCTGACCGCACTTCGTAACAAGGCTTTCGCGTCTTTCAGAGCCCAGTGCCGTCGTAAACAAGGTAAGTAATTCTACTCCATAAAAATCTGTTAAAAGTGCAACTATAGCATGATGTCTTACAGATGTCTCAGAAATCTGGTGGGTGTGCCAAATCACTAGCTTGAGTTTTTTTTTATTGCAATCATTTCATTGCAAAACTATATTTCTAAAATGATCTGGTTGCTGGCGTTTTGCGATCCGTATGCAAATTAGGAGGCCACGTAACTATAGTGTTAGTCTCTATATCAGAATCAAAGTCGAGCTTCATCTTATCGAATAGACATTTAAAAGACCGTGCAATGGAGTTTTTCCCATGATTCGAACTTCTTAAAATGCAATTACTTTTCGTATTCAGGCTATTCCGCCAACTTTGCAGATTGGCTTTTCCGCCATCAACTGAAAAGCCATTGTTTTCTTCCATTTTTTTTTGGTTTTGCTTTTTGCATAGTTGCGGAAAAGTCTTTGTCTATAATTATGCGTCAAGGAGGGCGCTGTAAGATTTCCCGGCTTAACATCGTATAGGGTGCACCCAATCAAATAAATTCAATAGACAACAGTGTAAATGCTCATACTTCAAAATTCTGTTAAAAATACTCAAAACTCTCACATGTGTCCAGGCTGAACAGAAAACTGATAATCAACATATCATATTACATTATATTTTAATTTTGGTGTGGTTAACCGATGACTTTTCGAGACATTCTCATCCAAAGAAGACGACCCTAAAATTAGTGATATTTCCCAAAGTGAAAAAGTAGCCATCTCAAAAAGGGATCCCTCCACAACATGGCTAAAAAAAAGTCCGGGCCAGAGGTGTATTGCCATATCTCTTCAATCTCCCAATTCCATGGCTCTCAGAACTCTCTAATATAGACGAATTTGAGTGTATAACTTGTATTCATGAGCTCGGCGGACGGATATTTGGTCTATTTACTGGTGTGCACCCATAGGCCTACTTAAAGAAAACCGGATCCGGCATAATATCCACTAGACACTTTTCTACGTATTTTCAGCTAATGCATTGCGTAGCGACATGAACGCGGTTCTGCTTTTTCACAGTACATTGCGCCGATAACCATCTTTTCACGTTACGTTGTGTGATTTTTATCACAGTTTTTTTTTAAGGAAACATGTCATATTATTATATTTAACGTCACTAACATTGTAACTAGTGTGGTACGGGGCCTGTAACTTCACATTTGCTATTTTTTTAAAGCTATTTTAATATACCCACCTTTTTAGATGAGTATACAAGACCATGCTTATTAAATTCTTGATTTTCATAATATGTTTGGGTCTAGTGTGCTTTATGCACTATCATACTATGTCTGGGTCTATT
>JASAOE010000528.1:0-26084 GCA_029964075.1 Patiria pectinifera
AGTTGGTTGTGTTAGACAGCCAGATCATCAAGGGTTGTGATTTGCACAAGGCATTTTGTGAATAAAGTTCGATATCAATTTTATAAAACTGAACCTTATCAACAGACTAATAGTGAAGTGAGGGCTAAAATTGACCACAAAAAATAACTCATCTGCTAATATGAGACAGGGACACACGACTTTAATAATCGGCTTGGAAAATAAATGTCTCGCGTCTGAACATTTATTAACCTCCAACAAATGGCGTGTGTGTCTTCGAAGACACACATGTACGCCATTTGTTGAAGCTAGCTTGGGTCTCAACTAGGAAAAGTGAGGCTTATAGACCTGTTATTATTTGTTTGTTCTTAATGGCTTGAGCTGAGGGGCACTTAAAATTTGGCTTAAAAAATAAAAAGCTGTTTCCCCTTTTCCAAAATATGAACTGGGGCCAAGGGGCACAGGGCTCCAGTGGGAGGCGGAGGAAGCTTAGGCAGGCTCCGTGTCCTTTCCATGCCACCTTTGCGTACCCCGTGCCCACTAGGGCACCTTACCCTAGGATAATTTTGTTGAAATGTGTTTATTGCTAAAAGCTTGACCTCTCGAGACAACTATATAAGCGGTCACCATATACATGTATAACGTGTGAAACCACACCAAGCAGCTATTCCCTGACCTGCTATCTCGCTAATCAAACTGGCTGTGGACATGACACTTTTTGGTCAAAGTCCCCAAGTTCCTAAAATAGCATGACTTTGTAATCTGTGATGAATTTAGTCACTTATTTTCCAATAAAACAATTTATTCCTGATCCATCGGTATACCATAATATACCATGCATGCATTGCATACCCTACGTACATACGAATCACAACTTAAAAAGCCAGTCGAGGGGTGGTAAAAGGTGAAGGGTCGTAAGGTTACGCCCACAAGCACTGCGTATGCGCATGTTCAGATCTTTAGCTGTGGGATAGCAGCTCAACAAATCGTCATGCATCTCCGTTTACTTTAAAACCCTAAAGGGGCCGGGTTATTTTGAACATCTCTCAGCCGGGGGGGGGGCGGATTCCACCCCCCCCCCCAAGATCTCGGCCTTCGAGTGACGAACAATTTTGAAACTCAGCACATGCATAGAGAAACTCTTCCTAAACATACCCAAGAAATTTCATTACTATAGGTTAAAGGGTTTTGGAATTATGGCTAATTAATTATTCATATGTACGAATGGCAATTCTGCTCTGCGTACACGACATATATGCGAAAATTAAGTTTTCACGGCGCCAAGCGCCGGAAAATTTTTCGCTACGTGGCAACCCGTGGTCCGATTTTTATGTTTTTGGTATCAAAAGATGCGCAAAGCTCGAGGCTAAAAAGTCATAACAGCTCGGATCGCGGAAACAAAATTTTAGAGGCTATCGCGGAAAATGTTGAGGGGAGGGTGGATTCCGCCCCCGGCCCCTTTAGGGTTAAGTCATGATTATAGTAACAAACGTTGGCATTGTCAATTTCTTCTACATATTTTGACCGATTTCAACTAAACTTTGTCAACCGTATCAGTAGCCCAGCCCTAACATGTCACATGACCAAACTGGGGTCAACGGTCATCTTGGGGTCAAAGATCAAAATAGGTCAAATTTCAAAGAAGCTCACATGGCAAAAGTAGCGTTGTAAACATGTTGGCATTGGTCATACATAGTCATACAATGTCCATGATGACCTCTTCATCTGACATATGCAACTATGGGGTTAAAGGTCAAAATGAGGCCAAGTGTCAATGTATATTAAATGGTCATTCTTGAGAGAAATGTTAACAGTCATCCAACCAACACTCAGTGGGAACACGAATTCGTTGGCCCGCAGCTTCCGATATATATCCGACCGAGCTTGCAGCAGCCGATTTCACGAAACTTTACGCAATGGCATTACTCCCTTTGCGCCACATTTTTATTGCGTAAGCTGCGTAACATTTCACGAAAGTTTCGTAGCTTGGGCAACGAATAATGACGTAACTTGCGCAATTAGCCTAGTTGTGGCATAGCGACTGAAGGTGAACATTTTTACTAGCAAATCATAATCGCTTTGTAGTCTGTCATTGCACAAATTATCAAGGTTGTTACAAGACATTCACATGTAGCTTTGTGTTTAAAGAAAGTGAAATTTCTTTTTATTTGTGGCAGAATATTATTGTTAAGAGTTGACGCACGATTCCGAAAAACAGTCGGACAAAACTATTTTCAAAATGGCGGGCCGGGCGGTGATTCAACGACTGTTTCGTGACCAAACAATGTCATACACAAACAACCATCAAACATGTTGTTATCGTCCTCGTTTAAGGTGTTAATTTTATTAAAAACGTTGCGCAACTACGCCAAGTTTAGTGAAATCGATCGAAAGTTTATTGCGCAGCTGCGCAACAAATTTGCAGTGTACGTCCTACGCATGGCGTAAGTTATGCACCGTCTCGTGAAATCGGCTGCATAACTTACAACCATGCTTAGTATTTATTTGGTTGCTTACTTAAACCATACATTTTATCAGCACCAGTTCGAAAGGATACCTGTGTTATTTCGTAACTCCCGAATTGACTAAGGCATAGATAGACTGCAGTTTTAATGCATCGGTCTGTTGTCGTGTCCGATCACTTAGCTCTCAACCTAGAGGGCGCAAGTTCTGGTGTTGACTTATTAGAAACTCAACTCAATGAGCCCATTACTGACGATCCTTTTGGTGTCTCACTGGTTTCTCGGCTCACCACACCTCCTTCCCTGTCCATCTATATCACCAGAGGGCCACTCACCCTGAGCCTTCGCTGCCGAGATCGGCCAAACAAGCGAGCCCCGTAAGGCCTACCTTTACGAAGATGTTAGCCTGTACTTTGCGGACAGTCCCAACTGTAAGCCAAGTGATGACGCTGAGTTCGTGTTTGTAAATTACGGCAGTTAATTAAATCTCTCTAAGTACATGACTGACAACGTGCGTTGAAAACCCGAAGGACATCTCGGGGATTAAAGTGCACAACGTCAGGCAGTCCTATCCCCGACCTTTTGCTATTTATAAAAAACACCTTTTCGAATTTCAGCCCATGAATTCGGACCTTCAATTTGTTGACATACTAAATCGTATTGAAATAAAGGAGGGTCGTCAACATCGAGGTTTCAGCGACACTACGTGAGAAAATTCGAGGCTGTGACGTTTTTGACGTTGCAGGGCCTCTCAGTGCTCTCTAAATTCCGAAGAGTGAAAATTCACTCCATTCGAGTGAAGATTCACTCCCACAGTCGGAAACTAGGGACTAGACGTTTTAGAGTGAAATTTCTGCAATCGTAAAGATCGAGGTTTCACTCGAGCTTCGACTGAAGTGGTTCTTTTTTCAGACTATTTCAATCGAAAATGAGAGTGATTATTACTCTACAACGTCTAGTCCCTAATTTCACTCTTGGGGCCGGCCTGGGCCTCCAAGTAATCTGGTCCTGTTTCCCCCGCGCTTTTTAATTTCGCGGGAAACACTATCTACGGAAGCTGAAAGTGACCATCCGAGTTTCTGCGTTTCCTTGAGATCTCGGTATAGGCTAGATGAAATACTGAGATATTTTTAAAAGACGTCTTTGCCTGATTTGTATCTCTGGAAGATGTCCTTAGCTGGTACCGTACGAGTATCAGGGAAAGACGTCTTCCACGGTGAGAAATTTAGAAAAGTCGTCTTTAATGTCCCTCTTTCGCGGATTGTCAATTTAAGCTTCTGTGGTTCTACCGACTATAGTCGCTGCGGCTGTTGTACATGACGAAATGGCAAGAGAATGTACTTGACATGGAAAATATCACTTTAAATCGTTCTCTCTCATGACGTGCGCCTTGAAGTATTGTCTGAGACGTACGTAATCTGCAGGATCATCGTGTTACCCATTACTGTCTAAATTCCAAAGAGTGAAATTAGGGACTACACGTTTTAGAGTGAAAATCACTCTCATTTTCAATTAAAATAGTCTGGAAAATGAACCATTTGAAACCTCGATCTTTACGATTGAAGAATTTCAAACCGTCTATAGTCCCTAGTTTCCGACTGTGGGAGTGAATCTTCACTCGAATGGAGTGAATTTTCACTCATTAGAATTCAGAGAGTATCAATTTATATTCTGTTTGAAAGGTATAATTTGTGGAGGTCATAAAAAAACAATCAGTCTAAGTGCTTTCATTCAATTTGTCTACTGATTGATTGTTTTACGTGGGCAGAGATTTGTTTCATCAAGGGAAAGTATTGTGACCCCCACTCCCAGTAGTTTTTGTTTGTGGACGCAAATAGCAACCCTAACCCCTCCGCGTGCATATTAATAAATGTAATAGTAACCAACAATTTTGGCGTGTAGAATATTGTCTCAAGTTCATATAAACATTATCAACATTTTCAAATCTCAACAGTATATTAAGCTTTCATTTCATTTGGATATCACTGCGCGATGACATTATCAAAAGAAAGGGAGTTTCATTTGACTCCGTTTGGAGTAGGGTTTCTCACACATCGGCCTAGTGTAACTAGACCGATCCGACTCCGAACATCGCAAACATAAACCGACCCTAACTGACTAAATGGATGCCAAAAACCGAATCGTGCCGAGATCGATTTCGCGTCGGTTTGGTTTTCGGTTCAGGTCAGGTTTGCACTACTTCAGTAAATAATTAGTGGCCTGTCTCAAATCCAAACTTAACACTTATTAAATAATAGTTTGCAAACAGAAAGGGGAGACCCATGGGCAGTTTTAACATGTAAAGTGGTGGTAAGTTGGGAACTGACGCATTTTTTTGAGTTGACCAACCACAAATATATAACCAACGGCTATTCTCAGAAAATCTGAGAAAAAAAGGGTAGTCATCATTATCAAAAGCGAGGGCCATATCTGTTGACGCTGTTTTTAAACCGAGTTACAGTATAAGAAGTGGAAGCACGATTTCGGCATAGAGTTACAAAGTAAGGCGGCACGAGAGGGGAACCCGAGTACAAGCTTAAAAGGCATTTATTTGCATTGCATGATTTTGCACGTTTCCAAAAATAACACCAATGAAAATCTCAGCTCAGTAGAGATTGAGCTTTTTGAGGAGAGAACAGCGTAAACCCGCGCTAGTTCACAGCCTTGATCACGAAACAATTGCTACAACAGCACTGTATTTCCAATAATCAGTCAATGGACCTTTATCATGCTGCCACCATTCAGTCATGTTCTCTGTATCCAATAACAGTACTGAATGATAATGTTTTTGTGCAAAAGGGAACCAGACTATATTTTTCAAGATGGCCGCGACATGATGGTCTGTTAGTGTTCTTTGGAATGCACCTACATTTCTTGATTTCTTCTTAATGACAGCAAGCCAGACGGAATAATTTCACGGCGTATTAGCGCCAGTAGGATCTTTAATCCAAGTAAATTGAGGCCTAAACAAATATTAGGCCAAGACACCCCGCCCCGCCCCTGCGTATCGAATTTGCAATTGCTAGACGGTGTTTGCTATTCCTCCCCCACTTTCCCCCCCCCCCCATAATAAGCACCTTCAATCGTGTCCCCCTACTGTCCCTCTTTGGTTTATACTTCGGAAGATCATCCATACGATTTGACTTGTACACACACACATCAAATGTGGACCTTCGGTCAACCCTATTATCCTCTAGTAATGAAGGTCCACAATTTCAATGTGTATACACCCACCCCTCCTTAAAACAAAATGGGGAAAAAACCCGCAAAAGCTTTTTCCCCACGATTTGTTTTTGAATCCGACGGTGCTCAAACGACGTGTAGTATCAAACACAATATATGTTTTTCAATGATCCGGGACCGGCTTTTTTAACCCCAAATTACAACGATTCACCCTTGTGCTTGAAATGTATAAATTGTGCAGCGCGGAAAGACCTTCATTAAATTACACTCGGCTGTATTGAAAGATTAAATTTGTTCAGCACGGCAAAAGTATTTTAAACCTGCGATCATTCCCGTTTATCAGGGTGACCGTTCTAGCTGATTTTCGGCTAACTTTGACAGATTTTTTGTTAAAAAAACGAGTTTGACAGAAAATTTGACAGAATGGATTTTTTTGGCAGATTCCTGGCAGAATTCTGCAAAAACCGTTATTTGTCAGAAAACCATAGCAAATTGGAAAAACATGTACATTTCTTTAAAAAAGCTTCAGGCTTTTCAAACAAACCCTTGCATAATGGGACAAGTTGGCTGGTTTTGGTGCTGAGTTTCAATGGGAACCGGATTTCGTCGTGACGCAACCAAGTTTTGCTGAAATTTACGCAATAATTTCATAACATCTTTATGTGACTACAGATTGTTTACAATGTATTTTGGACCCTAATTAAGGCAATACTACAAATCTGTATGTGATTTTAAGTGTTTACAGTGTATTTCGACTAATTCTGGGGAATTTGGCAGATTTTTGATAAATCTGACAGATTTTTGAAATGCATTTAGCGGAATTTTGCCATGACCTTACTGTCACCCTGTCGTGTATTTGTGGGGGAGACAAAGAAAATCTCTCCTGCAGGCGACATTTAATATTTTTTTTAAGGAAATGAAGCGCCAGCTGCACCTCACATCCGGCAGTAATGGAGTACCGAAGTGAATGCATCACGCGCACAATGTGTGTAAAAGACATTAGCGCGTGATTCAACCCGTGACTATGCCGTGAACCACTCTTGCGCGTACTCATTCGCTCATTGATCTACATTACTTAATCTCCATTACTATGGAGATCAATGTTTGAACTATACACTTTCTCTGGTTCTAACTGACGTCACACTTCGGTACTCCATACCCACCAGGCTTTTTACCATGTTAACGAACAAACACAAATAGAAATGTGTTTGTACCTCCTCAGGGGGATATTTGAAGCTGATCTTAGACCGAATAAAAAAAAAACATGTTTCTCGTCCGGGGTTTTGAAAAAAGGAGGAAAAGGGGCTTTTCATTTTTTATTTTTTTCAAGATGTCGCCATTTTAAAATTTCCTGCAACCGTTGGTGTTTCCACTGGTCAAAGACACTTGTAAAATGAAAGATTAGTTGGAAAACAAAAATGAACATATTTACAGTGTCACTAGAGTTGTATTGATCACATATTTCGCAAGTATTTATTTTCCGATGAATTTGTGGACTTTTTCGGTGTATTTTACTGCATTTTTCAACAAAACAAATAATAATACAATCCAGGAGGCCTCCAAAAAGGAAGCGGGCGGGGACGAGAAACATGGGTTTTCTTTTACTTCGCCTAAAAAGAGGACATTTCAAATGTTGTAACAATAGAAAATATGAACATTTCAAAAATTAATAAAAACATTGATTGATGAAGTCATCGTGACGTCACTTCATATTTTGCATATAAGTGTTCTAACTACACACCAAGTTTTATGACGATTGGACTTCCTTTAAAATGCGTTTTAAAAATCGCAGTTTTGATGACGTCCTGGTGACGTCACACATTGTCTCAAAGTAAGTTCGTGTTTTAATGACCTATCAAACTAATTGCAACATTGTCTCAAAGTAAGTTCGTGTTTTTATGACCTATCAAACTAATTGCAAAAAAATGAGGCTAGCATTTTTTGTTTGCAAAATATAAGTTAATTGGTCAAAAATGTTTAAAACAAATCATATACGCTATGACGTGTCATGAAGTCACTTAAATTGTCACGTATAACACGTCCATGTCTATGTACATTAAAGTTTCAACCTAATCGGACTTGTACGTCCGAAATTATAGTGATTCGAAAAATACACCTTTAATGTGACGTCACGTGACACCCGATGATGTCATCGTGACGAAATCTTTGAGTGATGGTCTAATTGAGTGTCTGCCAAGTTTGAAGTCGGTCAGACTTACGGAAATGTATGGAATGTTCCAGAAATGTATTGGGAAGACGGAAAAACGTGTACAAAACCTATGGAGAGGAGTCTGAAAAAGCAAAGAAAACAGAAAATGGAAACAAATCTCAACAAAAACGAGCTGTTTCGGCGGACTTGACGAAACAGCTAAAACTCTGTTCGCAAACCTGTTGCCCCCCCCCCTCCCGACTCACTGAATTTGCCACTACCTGCAACCACTCTTCGTGTAGTCTTACATTACATATCCACTGTTGACTTTCCGTCGTGTAGTTAAGAAAAAATGGAGACACAAACTCTGGGCTAGTCCATTAGACCTGGGCAGTTTGGGTTTACTATGGGCCGTGTTTAAGTTAGTCTTAGCTTTAGAAAATAATGGTAATCGGCAATGCAAGGACAAACACGAACAGTCATACTAAAACATTGGCTGGCAGTTGAGAGGACTGACGAGTACCACATTGTAGTCTTACATAAATCCCAAAATATTATGGTAGCTGCCTCCTCTATGTTATCACAAGCACCCCTCCCCGCAATGGATGCGAAAAATAAGAATAGCCAGAACAAAAGTTTGCGATCTGAACATAAAGAAACGGTCAATGATCAAGTTGCGGCAACCAAAAATAGACCTTTATCAGCCCTCCAATTCCTAATCAGTTTGGCACCATTAGCTTTGAGATATCGTTCCATTCATGGGAATGCGTGGTTTATGTAGGCCCTACTTGGACCTTAGACTGGGACCTTGGCCTATCAAGTAGCAGCCGGAATTACCTTGCACTGTGCAACCACGTAACCGTCAGTCAGTTGCCGTGTCACGCGTAGCTGCTCTATTTTCTCGTCCAGACAAATGACAGCAACGCGAGGCCAGCGAACGATGGCCGTAAGAAGGGCTTCAGAAAATTCGCAATTTTCATGGCAAACCACAACCGATCCAAACAAACAAAGCTGTCTCAGGTAGTTAAAGACCTACTAAATACATCTATCAAGGTATTTTTTTCTCAAAAAAAATTATTTCGATGAATTTTGACGATATTATTTCACGGACAAATTGACTAAAAATATGCCATGAAATTTCCGGGGTTTTTTCGACAACAACGAAAGTCTCCCAAATGTTAATGTGCTCAAAGGAAAGAGTGAACCTTCATCTACAAAAAATCTCGTGAACATGATGTCGTTATTATCTTAAGAATTCGATGTACACCTAATGTTTCCAACAACTTCCATTTTTTCACAACGCAAAAAGATTGTCACCATTGCATGCATCGTAAAAGCATAGAGCAAGAAACGCAAACATAGCATGACCTTGTGACCCCATACGCGCGACCCACCCACTGATTGGTCGAGCTTGAGATGGCCTGCTTAATATTCATAAGTCATTCATTGCACGTTCGCACGAGCTGTTCAGGCCGTTGGCCTACTTACGTTCGTTTACACGCGTACATGTGATTGCGAATCATGAAATCTCGCAAAAGTTTTCATTTTTCAACCGGCGATTTGGACCAAACATTAGAAGTCTCCTGCATGTGTTTCACATGAAAAGCGTGTACTTTCTTATATCTACTGAGCCTTGCCATTTCTTTTGGCCGTTTTTAAGAATCGAATGTAAACCTAAAAACTCGCTTTTGTTGATATAAAATATGATTTTGTTTGACAGGCCGTAATAACACTTTATATTTGTCCAAAGCAGTTATTTTTGGTATCAAAATAAAGCACACAATTTCAACTTTTCAATTATTTAGCCATCTTCGCCAAACAGTGCACGTATCCAGGTACTTCTTTGTATATTTCTGTAGTCTCGAATACATCTCGTATAATCTCGCGTACGCTTTTGGTCCATGCGTGCGTGACCTCGGGACAAGAAACTGACGTCAAACAGGGCTGTGTGCGTGACACGGCCACTGACTGACCGTCGCTTGCGCCGATAGTTATACAGTTTCAGGAAAGTAACGCGGTGCGTACCAGCCTTGCGCAATAGTTATGCCTTGTGGCGTACAAGGCAACAACCAATTTGAGTTAATATGCGACTGATATTTCAATTTTTGGGAATGATAAGCTACAAGTAAACATCTGTAGCCGAAGGGAAAAAAACACACACAATGTGATTTTGTTTCTATATTTCTCATGGATGATTACATATGGCCACGAAACGTGTTCCATTGATACCATTTTATTTACGGTTCAAGACGATGTTACAACATGCAATGTAACTTCATGGATGTTACTTAATACATTCATAATGTAAACAACACACGCGAAGTGTTGGCATATCATAGGCCTACTCTATATTTGTACTTATTAAATGTTTACCCTGAAAGAAAAGGGAATAAAACTAACTTTTGTAGGCAATGAGATTCCATGAAATAACATGCCTGCGATAATTAAATTCATGAAATTTGCTTCTGTGAAAATTTGAATTTATGAAATTTCTTCTCGTCTCTGCGTTAAAGCAGGAAGCACGCGCGGGTCCAAGATTTTTTGCAGGGGGAGGGGGGGGGGGGGGGGGGTGGGTTTCATGAGCAAATTGACGCTGAAATATAGACAGGTTATTTTTCCGGACACTTGAACCTCCGTAAAATCAAAAGCTGGGTTGGGGGGTGGCTCATACCACACTTTCAATGTGGGCGCTGTTCAAATCCGACGATCATCAACTCTATATTGCAGAATAGTGTTAAACCCCCTAAACCAGCTAGCTCCGACCGAATTTGTGCACAGGCGGATATAACAACCAGTATAATTGTCAGAATTTGGGGGGGTGTTCACTTTATTATGGAAAACTGAATTAAGCAGCGTTTCGTCCTCTAATTTTCATTTTGAACATTTATCATTACTTACAATAGATTAGCATACATCCAAGCGTAACAATTTCTTTTGAGCTTAAGCTTAAAGGAGCTTAAAGGAGGCAAGCACTGGTAGTTAGAGCTATATAGACATCTACAAGACAAACACTAGACATTATTGAAGTATAAGTGGACTATAATGATAAACAATAAGGGAATAAATGTGTGTTCGGGAGGTATTATAACACTCTGTTTAAGACCGGTGGGAGTCTGGATGGGTGATAATTACCTGAGGCGGTGGATGATTTAAATTAAACAGTTTAAACAGAGTGTTTAATACCGACCGAACACATATTTATTCCCATTCATAAATACCTTTTCGGTCAAAAAAATCTTTTCGGTCAAAAAAAATCAAAACATGTCAAAAACTAGACGTTGCCAACCATTTTGTTCAACAATTTTACTTCATGTTTTACGAAACACCCCTCTGACTATAATATGGAATGCCCCTCCACAGCTCGTTACCTTATAAGGACATTGGCGTGCGCGTCGCGCGTACTGCGCGATGTCGCAAAAAAACGCAGCTGGGCTGTGTAGTGTGAATTTCGGACCATGAAATACTGATTCACTGGTAGTCTGGTACCCAGACCTGACAATTATTCGCGACGCTTACGTCTAAATTGTAGGTCAGGCAGCCTCCGTGGCTAAAAATGAACCATGACGACATTGATGGCCCCTTTTCAAAGCTCGGCTTCGTTTCCGATTTCGCTTTATCACCTCTAGCTTTTAATGTTCTGATCAAATTTTGAAATTAATCATTTGCTTCGTAATATCATACATTTATGATTATACAGTTTGATGTTTCTGTAATGATGATCTGGAATCTTCAAAATTAGGCACCCAAATAGCACTGTTAGCAGGCGGAGCCGAATGAAGACCGAGTTTTGGAAAATCTCGGTAACGGTCGTCAAATTCAAAATTGTACATGACGCAGCAAAAAGTTCGCCCATACGATCCGAGTATATTGATGCACACAATCGTCGTTGAATTTCAAGGTTTCTAAATGAAAGCAATGAATGTTAATTATCAATTCATTTTTTTAAAATGTAATCAACAATTAGCAGTTAATTAAACCTATATTATACTTGGAAATACTCGAGCGCTATCCGATCGTCGACGAAACGAATTCGGCAAACTTCGGACATTTTCGGAAAAAGGAGGAATTCCTCCCGTTTTAGTCACGTGATGTAAATTATAATACAATGTATTACTATACCGGAGGCTACCGGACCTAAGATCAATCAGGAATAGTCAGAATATTTTTGTCTGGGAACCAGACTAATTCACTGGTAGTACATTGCGCATGCATACGTGAGGAATGTGGACGTTCAACCAAGGAAACGTTAAAATGCACCGGATTTCATGGGAGTCCAAGTTTGATGTGACACTGGAAAAGTGTCACAAATGCACCCAGCTAGCCATGTCTTTATCATCCGTTTAAGACCGGCCACGTGACGGGCTGTCGACCAATAGAAAATTGCGTAAACTGTCTTAGGTATTTATGAATGCACGATAACAACGAATATCGAAATCTTCATTGGGGATTATCTATTACATACAAATAGTCTGTTTTTGAATCTCCTATCCGGTACCACCCGAAGTCACGTTGCTCGCTTGAATTCTAATAGGCACTTCAGTACCCTTTATAAGCCTTTCCCTTCTTTGCTTCATGAAACCATGCTATCATCAAGAAAAATACGGCTATAATATGTTTACAGATGTTTACAGAATGAGTTACAAGGTTGTCTGTACAGCATACGGGCTAATCAGATGAGTTGTCGACCTCTTCACTTTCTTCTTGCCGGGTTTCGTCTGAGGACGGACGCAGAGTGTCTTCCGAAATGTCCGCTTAAAATTTTCGTTCAGGAAGGCATACACGATAGGATTGTTGAAGCTGTTACTGAAGCCAATCAGCTGGACTATGGCTAACATGAGGCGGTTTCGCTCGCTGTCTAACAGGTGGGAGAAATCACGGACAATGCTAACCACGTGGAAAGGCAGCCAGCAGACCGCGAAGAGAATCACTACCACGATCAGCATCTTGGTGGCTCTTCTCTTGTTGCGTAAGGACGAGGCGGTGGCCATACTTCCTGGGGCCTCAACAGGCGAGATAGCCTTGCGTATCCACAGTCGGTGCACCACTCGTAAGTACAAGATGGTCATGGTGAAGACGGGTATGACGTACAGGAACAAGACCAGGAGCAGCGTGAAGGTCTTCTTCTGGTCATGGTGGGCCCAGGCTTCCAGACAGAACTTGTAGGTGGTGCCACTGAGAGGATCTATTTCCAGCTCCACTTCCAGAACAAAGAGCAGTGGAGAGACAAGGAGCATGGAGAACACCCAGAGACCAGCTATCAAGATGGCGGCGCGTTTGGGGGTCTGAATGATGCGTGCTCGTAGGGGGTAACAGATCGCGTGGTGGCGCTCTATCGCAATGGTGGTCAGGGTAAGGACGCTGGAAACCACAGCGACCATGGTGATGTAATTGAGCAGTTTACACATGAACGTGCCTAGCACCCAGTCTACCGTGATTATTTCGACTAGTGTAAACGGGATGCAGAACAGGGTGATCAGTAGGTCAGAAGTCGCCAAGGATACGATAAACGCGTTAATGACAGTGCGCATGCTGCGCTTTCGCGCAACCGCAAGCACCACAAGGAGGTTGCCTACCAGCGACATCAGAAATATCACCGTGTAGGATGTGATGAGACCAGCATCGGCCTTGGTAGACAGATCGTAGGCGATGGGTTCTAATTCTACGTCATACTCATCGATGAAGGCGCCCAGGGAAGTGAAGTTCAGACTTGCCAAGAGTTCTTCCAATGTCTTGTTTTCCAACATCAAGTTGTACGGAACATAACGGTTGTAAGAGTAGTAATCTGAATCCATGATGATAAAACCTGCAAATGCGAAAAACAACATAAAACAACCAAAGCCATTAAGCTTGAAATATTCCTTGACCCATTAAACTGCTTTTCGGTGAATATGTATGTCACAAATACCACGCCTCTGCAGGGCATGTAATATACATATAGATCACAGTAAATCCTCTTTTATATTCATAGCGGATCGATGATTCTGTTACTAATTTAAAAAGCACATTAAGCATTTGCTTGATAAAAAAAACCGTCAGCAGAAAGAGGTAAAAATATCAACTTCGCAGCGCAGTGTTTGTGGACTTTTTTGTCGAAAGTGCACATCCAGATAGCACACATCAATATTAAAGGAACGAGCAAGTGCAGGACACGTCATTGAAGTCCTTGATATTCACGCTGACGAAATACACGGAGCGCTATTTGCCAAGTCAAATAGAGTGTGGCCCCCGGGGTGCTGGAACAAACCCTGGAAATGCGATAACAACCGATTATTCGGGAATAGTCCATAATAACAAGTGAGAATTATTGAAGCGCCGGGGGTATATGCTTTGTACAGTATTGGTTACTGCAGAATCTTACGCCGCGACATATCGTATTTCACATCAGGGTCCGAGCTTCAACTTGCCAATATTATAATTTCCAAGAGAGATCGTTTTCAAAGACAATAGGATTATCAGGTTATTGTTAAGGCCTGATGCCACAAAGTTCGGCATTTACTATTGGAAAGCTTGTTAAAAGAGGGATTTAGTATTATAGAAGACAACTGCAGCAGTATGGGCCTTATTAACGAGTCGGCCATATTGAATTGAAAGTTAGGTAAAATCTTAAATTTTGGAATTTGCGAAGAGAAATGAAAGGCACTTAATTTAGAATTAATTCCAGTCTGCTTCAATGAATAATTCAAAATTTGTAATTAAACATTCCCTAATGTTTAAAGCCATATTTAAAAAAAAGAATGACAGCAAAATAAGGCTGTATTGTGCCTGCATAAATAGTCTGGCACTATCCCATTCAACAGTTAACACTTAATGAAATACATTCAGGGAACTCAACAAATATGGCCAACTCGTGAATAAGGCCCATTCTTGTTAGAACACAAATCGGTTAGTTTACATGTGCAATTGAAGAGTATTCAACGAACGGCTGTTCTCTATAAGAAGTTGACAAAATCATTTGGAAACTATTAAAAAAAAAAAAAATACAAATTATAGAACTGGGTCACTGCTCAGACCTACTTTGGTCCCAAACAAAATGTATTTAAATTTAGATTGTGTGTTATCGTGTATAGCAAAAGAAAAAAACACGACTTGTCAGTCACCCTTACGGCGCATTTCTAATTAAAAACATGCACCCTCGCAATCTTGTCATCGGCTTTCTGATGCTACAAATAGCTTTGGAGAAGCTTATAATATGCAATGATCCGAAAAGGAGGAGGACAGCGCGTGTACTAGGTGCAAACATAATATCAGGACATAAAGCATCGGAGAGAGACTGAAAGCCCCACCAGCAATGGCATCAATGTTTTAACATGACACAAGACGCCGACGAGATGATAGGAAATGTGTTTTAAAGTTGCACAGCCCGTGCGATTTTCGGGTTAGATTTTGTTTTTCAATTGCTCGCTTTCCAGCTCTTGAATGAGACACGAGCAAAAAGCCCGCCTACGTTCAGTTATACGGAAAAGTACTTTTCAAATTTGTAATTATTTGCGGCTCAACAGTTATTCACCCGAATCTTTTTTTGTGCGTTATGGGCACAAAATCAACCCAAAATAAAAACTTAATTGTTTTTATTGGTTTGAAAACGTTTAGGGTAGAACAATGTTTCCGTTTAAATTAAACATACATATAGAAAGTCGTTCGGTGAAAAAAAAAATCGAATGTGTTAAAGAGCACAGGTATACAACTTTAATTTAGGCACATGCTTAGCTATAATTTATATGACATTATAGTAATGTTTTGGTCAAGACATACATCTTTGGTCTATTTGTTCTCATAAGATGCTGATAAAGCAAACTTGAACGTTTTCCTGCTGTGGGCGGTTTTGCTCTTGTCGCCAGGACTCATTGAGGTTAATGGATACATCACAGTCGTACGGCTCCTTACTCTTAAAAATAAAACTTCATATCACATCGGATTATCGTTAGAAGAGCTGACGAGATAAAAGCCCCATAAATGAAGCATTTTCATCGCAGCCATTGATGACAGAAAAGTGCATCCGTACGTAAAAGCTGATTTCATGTCATCATCAATCAGAAGTGAAGTTTTGTTCCTATCTTAGGCCCCAAAAAATAGTCGGTTTCTGGTCAGCGAGCGTCGATTTTAATCATGCGCGTCAATTTTTTTTTCTTCAAATTTTCCGCGGTAGCTACAACAGCGATCTCTATTGCCGCACCACCTCACATTTTTGTACCAAGGAGCACCAAGAATTGGGAAATTGCACAAAGGCAAGTGATGGAGGGCATCGAGGTAAATGATGGAGGACACCAATTTATATGAGGACACAACAAAAGCAAAATAGAACCCACCTTGTCAGTACAATCCAAGCTTGAAGAAAAAAAGCCCAACAAAAAACAAAACAAAAAATTGCGTCGCCGCATCAATTCCGGAACTTTGGTCTGACCAGAGACCGACTCTTTATGTTTTGCCTTATGGTCATTATATAGTTGTTACAGAGACACTGGCTCTGGATTTATTCTCCGAAGTGTTTTGAAATCATTATAGAGACAGGCAAATAGGGACCAGCTTTTCTACAAAAAGAAAGACTCGAGATTTTTTCTTCGAAGTTTTTTTAGAATCTGATGTTTGGAATGACAGTTCTGGTTCCCAAATCAGAGCAACATAGCTAAAAGAGGATTAACAAAAAGAAATATACATACAATTTTTATGTCTCTTTTTCACATTAACTTTTCTGATACGTGGAATGGTGACGTCAAATGGAAGTGAATTATATTTGACGCCGTTTTCCTGGCTCCTATAGATTCCACCGATCTGACTCAGGACATCTGTCTTTGAACTAATGCAGGCTTTAATCCCACTTTGTACATCGGTGACAGACATGTCATGTTTGGACCGTGATATAGTATGTAATTACTACATGTAATACAAACCCGTTTCTCCAGTTTCACAGACGCGCTGGAAATGATCAACAGCCCTATTATTGATATACCAGACGGACTAATTTGACAATTTTGTGACCAGTGCGATTGGGAAAAGACATCATTTAAGGAAACAAACTCGATATCTGGTAAAGAACATGTTACATACAGAAATCACCATAAGTGTTTTTAAAAACGTGCACGGACAGTGGGAAATACCGCATTAGGATCGTACATAGACCAACATCCATATGTCCGTTTTCGATGTGCGCATTGCGTTGTGCGTTTATTTGCCTTGGTAATACGAGCATGTGAGGAAGGTAGCCCGTAAGATGGAGGGGAGCAGCAGGAAATTACACAGAATTGTTGAGAAACGCGATCTCGTAGGAAGGCGGGAAGTTAGAGAAATCAGAACCGTCAGGGTTAAATTATCCACTAGGCGCATTTTGCCAACGAAACATCGGAGGATCTCTGTAAAAACAAGGGCAATATACAACCTCAGCACACCAAACCGAAGAAACCTTCCGTCTGAAAACACTCGCGGTGCTGTCTTAAGACGCGAACTCCTGCGATCCCTCAGTGTTGACAAGGTAAACAAAGACTTAATTTGCTTGTCAAAATGTCGAAAAGTAGACATCTATTGGTCACTGGCCTGGCTTTGCAGGTGTAACACAGGGCATTATTTGACTTAAAGGGGCACTATAGGTAGTGAAATCCCCGAAAATGTCATGTTTTAGATCGTTTACTTATCCTATTTCAAACATCTAGTTCAAAGGAAACCAACCTACTATCTTACCGTTCCCGAGAAAAGACGAAAAAACCTCGGTTGTTTCGCTCTTTCCCCCCCCCCCCGGGCCCCGCCCTGCAAACAGGATGCTGTGATAAGCTGATGAGCTTCACAGAATCTTGTGAAATGGCCTATGACCCATGCATAAAGCATCTGGCTGCAGCTATTTAAGACCGCTATCCGAAAACTGTAGAAATGTGCACATTCCATACCGGATGTGATTTCTGTTTCATTGCGGACCATGTGTACAAAAAGCTGGAATAAAAGAGAAATGAATCTTAACGGCCGTATAAAACCTGGCCGGGTCATGACCGTGATGACTCGCAGGTCACAGGTCTCGCAAAATCCAACCAATCAGAGCGCGAATTCATCAGAGTATCCCAGCGTCCTGTTTGATCAATTGAAGGGGGGGTATACGGGCGAACTCGGTTGTTTACATCGGACACGACGGAGTAAGAATACGCTTTTCCTGTCGTTTTCACTTTCACTCAATGCACGTACGAATGCACAGCACCGTGCTCGCAAACAGCGCGCGGTGACCAATCACCAACGCACAAAATATGGTGTCTTACACGTCCGCAGAAGGCGAACACTTTATGGATGAAAGCATAAGTAGCATCAAAACAGCTCGAATTTTTTGGGGTCGCAAAAGTGGACCCCGAAATTTGTTCACGCACGCATAATACAGGAATAACATTAAAACGCCTAGTTTTGAAAGGACAGTTATGTGGATGTTTGTATCCTACTTTTAAATGTTCTTTCAGATTAACATCATTTCGTTAAAAGCGCGTTTTGTAGCCCAATTGGGCTGTTCTAGGACCCAGTGTCCCTTTAAAGTTGCGTTCCGCGTGATATTGTTGGGTTTCATCCCGAAAATAGATTCCTTTTCAAAATCGTTATTTTTCTAGCGATTCAAAAGTTATTCACTGTTGAATGAGAAATCGTCCGAAAAATTCGGCGGGTGTTTAGTTTTTTCATTTTTAATTTACATTAATTCGAATTATTTGCTTTCAGAAAATAGTTCCGTTCTCGCAGGGTAGGCTGGTTCCCTCCGCACAATCTGTATCGATAATGTAAGGACCGGAAGCTAGTCTGCTCGCAAAGCGGATCTGTGCCGGATCATACGCGGAGCGTGGTTGCAGACGTCCAACAAAAGAGGAAAAAAGAAGTTGTTTCCGGTTGGAATCAAACATACAAGTTGAAATTTATTGATTGAAAAAAAAATCGAATTTGTTGACGGGGAACGCAACTTTACCGAAAAAAAATTAGCACTAAGTACTGCCCTTGTGCATCTACAAATAAGTGGTTTTTTTTTTTTAAACTCCCCGCATTACTGGCAAATATTGTACACGGAGAACACCGTACACAGAAGGTAGATTGGCCCCATTTAATGCGAAAGTCGACGGGGTGGGCCAACTATAGCTCCACTCATGGACATCACCTGGTCTTTCTTTGCTTGGGGGTGGCAAACCACTCACCAGAAGCGATGCGAGAAATCATCAGCGGTAAAAAAAATTATCGAAAGGTAGGAGGGGTGGTATACTGTTATTATGTAGCCGCATTTAAGGCCCCATCTGGTAAAGTTTTAACTATCGACTATACGCCCTTGCCTTTTTTTTCATTTTCTTTTTTCCTTTATTTTTTTTAAATACTAATAAGGGGGCAAGTGCCCCCTGTGCCCCGCCTACCTCCTTGCGACGCCCATGGCTCCACCCCGTCCACTCCCACATTACATCTGATCCACGCTAGAAAGTGTCATCCCTAAATATGATCTCCAGGTATAGCGAGGTCCAAATACTTCTAAGTATAGAAGTGAAAAGTAACTGTTGTTTCGTTCGCAAGCCCACGTGGGTTTGACAAATATACAAGAGAGTTTAGTAATCCGATGGAGAGCTCGGGTTTCGCACACACTTAAGCTTCGCTCAGAGGGCTTTGAATTTGGCGTCGTCAAAAACCCAAACACGTCAGTGGTATTTCAAAAGACGAATTTCAAAGCTATCCTTGCGATTTGGAACACTGATCACCAAGACAAAGGTAATCACAGCATCTTTTCTGGGGCAGAGAATTGGAGAATTACATGGATATGAGAAGGCTTTCCAAACTCGCTCGAAATGCAGGAATCCATCTGGTTGCAGGATGTATGAATGTTTGGCTTTAGGCAACTATTTCCGTAATTCGGTCATCGTATTTGTGTTGTTTATGCGCCGGGTTTCCATGCAAACTCATTTTCGTCAGCAAACAAATTGGTACGCACGCAAGGCACGTCCCCGACGGTAATAATTGGCACTTCAAACGCAGGAATCTCCAACCATTCCTATTCGTGTTGGATACAATAACCTGCTTTCTTTTTTTTTCTGGGTTAAGAAGTGTGTCTCCAGCATTACCGTCAACACGAATAATTTTGATGCAGGTCTGAAGGGTTAAGAGCTTCTCTGATCATAGAGACTAAATATGACGGGGAAAATATATCGGCGCGGCCTTAGAATGAAATTTTCCGTGATTTTTGACGATCCGTTTTATGCGAAAATTTTGATAACTTAACGGTTAATTTTGCTCACAAAATTATTTTTTTGAAAAGATTGTGTTCTGAGATTTTTTAGGGTAATATTTTCTTGGAGACGCACTTGGAAAAAAATACCTAAAATATGGCACCAGGTATAAATTGTTCCATCGAAAATAAAATGGAACAGGTACATGTATCAATACGAAAGGAATGCACCATCGGTTAGTTGTTTGCAACGTTTATGAAATTGACATTTGATGAAAGATGATGACACGACACCGGGTGAGTATTACAATCGTAGGGGACATGCTTAATATAAACAAACATTGAGGATGAATTATTAGGGACGATTTATTGTTTATTTTTATCTCTCAGGAGACTAAACTGACGAGTGAACATAATCTGCTATATGAGAACCTAGGGTAATCGTCAAATAGTTTCTACTATTTTGGTTTTGAAAAAAATTTCAGAACAAACAAAAAAGACCATCACTACTGAACAAGTTCCTTTAAATGAAGCTTACGCTTTGATGGCATCGGAGGTTAGTCCAATGGATTGGTCAGTGTGAGCCTTGAAATGAAGCGCACGAGCAAAGATACAGTAAGTTTCCGACTATAATTATTGAGATTAAGAACGCTCCGTTCCATACGCATAATTTTTAATCAATTAATCTAAATTATATGGTTATAGCTTAGAACAATAGGATGTCTCATTTGAAAGCCAAGTTCGATATTGAGATGTGATTTTTGCTCATAACTCTAAAGAAAGAACGGAGAGTGAGGTTTTAACTTCTCTGCTCAAAAATCTTCCAAAAAAATCGTATGATGCCGTTTATGACTTTCCCGCCTTCAGGGAAGCACGTACGAAAATCAATTTGAGGTTGGAAGGCATGTGATATACATCGACATTCAGTGTTTGGAGCTAATGGAATACTGACGACAGATATTGTATAATCAGCCATCAGTTGCAGATACCATCATTTAGCGGGCGCTATGGAAATCCGGATCGTGTTTATTTGATTAGTAACAGTGAATATTGACTTCCCTTGCTACCTGTACATGATGCGAAATACAATTAAGTGTGATGACGGCGTACGGTAGCTAAGCACTATCGTTGTGCGTAAAACTTGCTGCAGGCTTTCGTCTGTAATAATGCAAACACGCCTACACCTCTTCCTATCCATGAGGCTAACTCACTGTACGTGGAAAACAACTTCTCATGGGACTTGGCTAATTAGGGGGAAATCGTGAAATAGGCCTTCTGGTCAATATTATTACGATAACAAATAGGGGGGGGGATAAGTAGGACGGTCTTTTTTACTCCTCTAAAGTGATACACTTGTCACAATATTCATCTCAATTTCATTTTCACTTCATTTCATTTCGTTTCATTTCAATATTAAATATTATAACCCCATAGTGTTACATGTCATTGTAAAATTTGCATTGTTTACTTCTTGTCCATGTTTTCCTGTATCTTTTACAAAAGTGTAAACTATCAATCCAGTACTGTCTTGGAGTCTGTAAGTTAAATCAACATGTGTCATCTTATTACATATTACATCTGGCCCTAGGGTAATAATCATTATTACTCGTATACCCAAAGCTTTTATGTCATGTGGTCATGTGGTTCAATTAGTTTGCATCTGTCTTTTGTATAATAATCTTTAAGGAGAAAATCGGAGAGCCATGACGGCGAAGCCAAAATATAACTTCTTGTTTTTCTCTGACTCCACGGAAGTGCAAGCACTCTCCCTGGCGTCGAACTGTGACAAACAAGTCCTGTAGCTTGCGTCATAAGGACTGAGCTAACGACCTGAACGCGCCCCTGTTCCTAGTGCAAGAAGCTTAGAGACCTGAGATTTGCTTTGCTGGCGAACAAGATCAGACACGACTATAAGAATATAAGAACCTCAGGCTTTATAAAGTAGGAAACCGGGAGTCTGAGTTTGTACAGGGATCGAAAAAAGTCCTTCAGAAGGAGTTTGACGCACGGGCTGGTGCTTAAGAGTAATTTCGTGTAAATACTTCATATAAAATCGAATTTTTTAAAACTTTGTGGGATGAAAGGACTTTGTGGGATGAAAGGGAGCAAGTAACCAAAATAGACTTTTGAGGCTGCAAAAATTCATTTTTCGCGTTTTTTCAAAGGTCATCCAGCCAAACTGCAAAGCAATGTCACAAAAGTAACTATATCACGACAAAGTATCATCCTTACCCTTACAAGAAAAAAATAGAAACACTTATGAAAAACCTCCTTTATATTTTTTTTAGACCCTATAATACAGCATGTTGTTACAACTAGCAAAACTGCATTTTTTACCCCATTTTTAACCCTCCAATATGGCACTCGCCAGGACACTCAGAATAATTCCCTTCGGTTATGGTTAGACATTGGTCTTTTCATATCTGGTGAGAAAATTTTGGGTTATTGTATAGTCTTTGTGCAGTAGTGCTCCAAAAATGGAAAATTTCACAAAAACCTTTAAAAGTGTATATTCAGTGTTTTCCTTTGTTTTGAGTAATAACTTGTATAATTGGTATTGTTCATGAATCTAGCACATTTTTACAAACAGAATTAGACTGTGTATCATTTTTAGACCATTGGATGAATAGTAGGTCGTGTACTTTCCCCCCGCCACACCTGCATGTATTTGCCTAAATTGATATTGTAAATAGATGTCAATTTGCCAGTGAAGCTTTCATAATCTACACCAACAGACGTACCCGTCTCACAGCCCACCCCCTGCCATCCCTCTTCCTACTCCAGTGCTCATTATGAGCAACTACCCCTCCCCTCCCAAAGAATTGTACAGAATATGTATTATTGTTAAGGTTACATATTGCCTTGCGGAAAGTCCACATATTTACATACACTATGTAGGTTTCGCTATATTTTTTGTCAACGTGGGAGTGGTTTGGAACATCTGGAAAGCGCTGGGGGGGGGGGTAATATGGATACATGTACATGGAACATGTACATAATGCTGAAATTTGTTTTAACAAAATTGCATTTATTTTATTATTTTCAATACAGAGAAGTGATATTGCGATTACGAGAGCAAATAACTCATATTTTTATATTAAAATACATGTACTTTAAAACAACTATCACTCTAGTGAAAACTCAAAATGGCTTCTATATTGATTGATTGAATTGAACGTGTAACTATGGTCAGATCAAGCAAATATATAAAGTCGAATATAGTACCGTTATGGGTGCTGCTATGCCCTCCAAAATCGTAATTTCGTAATCAGCATGACATTTTTAGTCTCTTCCAAACTGTCATTAGCAGTGAACATGGCCACGCTTCTGTGGTGCATCCATTGTTTACATGGCAAGCAATCTAAATGTATTGGTGCTTATAAATTACAGGGTTTTTGTATACAAGCAGGGAATGTTTTGTTAATGTGTTAATTAATAAAAAATCAACTTCCCCACCGAACCACAAGTGCTTACAGATTTTAACCCTTTCTGGCGGGTATTTGGGGGGGGGGGGTTTCTGACAGGGAGGGGTACAGCACACTGTGATCCCATGTTGATTTGCATATACTTTGACCGATTTTCCTACAACCGATTTGGCAGGAAAATATTGGTTGACAATTACGCTATAATATGACATTCTTGGTTCTATTGCTGTTACCACTAGAGGTGTTTTTTTATATATTTTTCCAAACTCTTGTCTAGATAACATTTTGGGCATAATTTCTGTATTTTTGTGTAAACATTCATCCCTGTCAAGCAATTGTATGCATCCATTGTTACTGCCATAGGGACTTATAATTACTGATTTTATTCAAAAAATGTGTGGGTTTTCAACCCGAATTGGCAAAACTTAAGTAAATATACACAATTGTGGTGATGTTATTTAATGCTCTGCAATTCATTCATGTAATAACTATCAGAAACGTACATCAAAACAAACAAAATGGTACAGATTGAAAGGTGAAAATTACATGCGCTTCTCGCAGCAATGGTTGCCACGTTACATACTGAGCATGTATTGTTGTTAATTATATAGCCATGAATTTCAGTCATAGGATAATACTTCCGTGATAGGCTTGAAAATGGAAGTATTTTTGACTTTAGTTTATGAGCACCGATGTCTTTACAACGGTTGCCATGGTAATAATAAGCACACTACAGAAGTGTATTTGGCGCCCCAAAACTTCATGTTGATTAGGCAAATACAAATTTGGAGGACAATTCCACTAAAAAAATACTTCAGACCCTAACTACATGTATATAGCCAAGTCAAGTCAGAGTGAAATTCATGCAATCAAATTGATGCTGTGTTCTCTCGGAGCTTTCACTGGAGTGATCGTTGTTTTAAAGTACAAGTATTTCAATATAAACAAATAAGAGTTAGTTGCTCTCTAAATCGACAGATCTTTTCCGTTTTGAAAATTATAAAATAAACGTCATTTTGTTCACCACACCTTTTACTGTAATTCCAAAGTAGCTTGCAATATAAACAAATGTACATAAACAAGCGTACATGCATGTGTCCAGATCACCCTTCCCACCCCCACCCCCCACCCACCCCTGCGACATACACACCCCTTCTCCTCCTCACTTTTCGGATATTTCAAGCTGCCCCGTGTTGTACAAAAGCCACCTTACATAATTCAGACTTTCTCCAAGGCCATATGCATGTAGGTAATCTCAACAAAATTGTGCTTGTTGACTTGTTAGGGAGGGCGTGGTTCTCTTTAAGCTTTGGGAGTGGGGGTGGCAGGGGAAGGCTTTTGGTGTAGATCGTAAAAAGTTCACTTTCAAATTGATATCTAGTATTTACAATTTAATTTAGGCAAATACATGCAGAAATCGAAATCTGAATTTGGTGGCAAAGTAAGGGGCGGGGCCTAGCTGGGAGGGGAAGGACTTGACATCATTTGAATAATGGTGTACTTCAATCAGAGGACAATGGATATGGCCATTATTATTCATTGCGGCTTGCAATCACATGAGTTTTGCCCATGTGACAATGATTGTACCGACAACGCTAAGCTATTGGTGGGTGGTCACACCCCAGCCTCAACCCCAAGCAATGCCCCCGGGGGTGGGTGGGGTGTGACCACCCACCAGGGGTGGGGAGGCTGTGAAAAGGAACTCTATGTTATTTCTAAAGTGTTCACTTGCATATTATTTATTTACATTTGTTTCGTTAAATACAACATACACGTTCAAAATTCGGTGGCACAGGGGGAGTGGGCGGGGCCTAGCCAGGTGTGGGGGAAGTACACTACCTACTATTCATCCAATGGTCTAAAAATGATAAACAGTCTGATTCTGTTTGTGAATATGTGCTAGATTCATGAACAATACCAATTATACAAGTTTATTACCAAAAGCAAAGGAAAACACTGAAAATACACTTTTTAAGGTTTTTGTGAAATATACCATTTTTGGAGCGCTACTGCACAAAGGCTATACAACAACCCAATTTTTTCTCACCAGATATGAAAAAGACCAATGTCTGAACTAACCATAGCCGAAGGGAAATTATTCTGAGTGCCCTGGCAAGTGCCATTTTGGAGGGATAAAAATGGGGTAAAAAATGCAATTTTGCTAGTTGTAAAAACATGCTGTATTATAGGGCCTAAAAAATAATATAAAGGAGATTTTTCAGAAGTGTTTTTATTTTTTTCTTGTAAGGGTAAGGATGATACTTTGTCGTGATATAGTTACTTTTGTGACATTACTTTGCAGTTCGGCTTGATGACCTTTGAAAATAACGCAAAAAAATAACGCAAAAAATTTTTTGCAGCCTCAAAATTGCCCAAAAATGGCCAAAAAACAAAATGGCCCGTAATCATGGCAACGGGCAAAATATCGGATTAAAAGGTCTATTTTGGTTACTTGCTCCCAAAGTCCTTTCATCCCACAAAGTATAAAAAAATTCGATTTTTTGAGTGTGGACACTCATATGAAGTATTTACACGAAATGACTCTTATTGCTTATAACAGGCCTTTTTGATATCTTTTATAGGCACTGTGCATTGGGTCAAATTGTTGAGACCTCTATATCGTATTGCCATTATTTCTGTCTTACGGTAGCCACAACGGACGATACTTTGCGAAATATTGCATTACCACAATACAGCTACGTTTGAAGAAGTTGTGGAATGCTCGAAGACATTTA
>JASAOE010000529.1:0-15140 GCA_029964075.1 Patiria pectinifera
TTGCATATCCGCGGTCATCAAAAATACTGATTTGGGGCCAAAAAATCCAACTTCACGAAACTAAGTCAAATGTTCACACAAGGTGTGTAGATGCCAGCAATGAATCCCCAAGAGATTTCAGCTCACTACAGTCAGGATCCGGGCAGAAAACAAACATTTCAGTTTTTGAGCAAAAATGGTCCAAATCTGAAAAGTTTTCCATACCCGCGGTCATCAAAAATACTGATTTTGGGCCAAAAAATCCAACTTCACGAAACTAAGTCAAATGTTCACACAAGGTGTGTAGATGCCAGCAATGAATCCCCAAGAGATTTCAGCTCACTACAGTCAGGATCCGGGCAGAAAACAAACATTTCAGTTTTTTAGCAAAAATGGACCAAATCTGAAAAGTTTTGCATATCCGCGGTCATCAAAAATACTGATTTTTGGCAAAAAATCCAACTCAACAAAACTAAGTGAAATGTTCACACAGGGTGTGTAGATGCCAGCAATGAATCCCCAAGAGATTTCAGCTCACTACAGTCAGGTTCCGGGCAGAAAACAAACATCTCAGTTTTTAAGCAAAAATGGTCCAAATCGGAAAAGTTTTGCATACCCGCGGTCATTAAAAATACTGATTACGGCCAAAACTACCCAACTCCACGACACGAAGCCCAACGTTCACACAAGGTGTGTAGATGCCAGCAATGAATCCCCAAGAGATTTAAGCTCACTACAGTCAGGATTGGGGCAGAAAACAAAAATTTCAGTTTTTGAGCAAAAATGGTCCAAATCTGAAAAGTTTTGCATATCCGCGGTCATCAAAAATACTGATTTCGGGCCAAAAAATCCAACTTCACGAAACTTAGTTAAATGTTCACACAAGGTGTGTAGATGCCAGCAATGAATCCCCAAGCGATTTCAGCTCACTACAGTCAGGATTCGGGCAGAAAACAAGCATTTCAGTTTTTGAGCAAAAATGGTCCAAATCTGAAAAGTTTTACATATCCACCGTCATCAAAAATACTGATTTTGTGCACAAAACTCCACCTACACGAAACTAAGTCAAATGTTCACACAAGGTGTGTAGATGCCAGCAATGAATCCCCAAGAGATTTCAGCTCACTACAGTCAGGATCCGGGCAGAAAACAAACATTTCAGTTTTTGAGCAAAAATGGTCCAAATCTGAAAAGTTTTGCATATCCGCGGTCATCAAAAATACTGATTTTGGGCCAAAAATCCAACTTCACGAAACTAAGTCAAATGTTCACACAAGGTGTGTAGATGCCAGCAATGAATCCCCAAGAGATTTCAGCTCACTACAGTCAGGATTCGGGCAGAAAACAAACATTTCAGTTTTTGAGAAAAAATGGTCCAAATCTGAAAAGTTTTGCATATCCGCGGTCATCAAAAATACTGATTTTGGGCCAAAAATCCAACTCCACGAAACTAAGTCAAATGTTCACACAAGGTGTGTAGATGCCAGCAATGAATCCCCAAGAGATTTCAGCTCACTACAGTCAGGATCCGGGCAGAAAACAAACATTTCAGTTTTTGAGCAAAAATGGTCCAAATCTGAAAAGTTTTGCATATCCGCGGTCATCAAAAATACTGATTTTGGGTCAAAAATCCAACTCCACGAAACTAAGTCAAATGTTCACACAAGGTGTGTAGATGCCAGCAATGAATCCCCAAGAGATTTCAGCTCACTACAGTCAGGATCCGGGCAGAAAACAAACATTTCAGTTTTTGAGCAAAAATGGTCCAAATCTTGAAAAGTTTTGCATATCCGCGGTCATCAAAAATACTCATTTTTGGCCGGAAAATCCAACTTCACGAAACTAAGTCAAATGTTCACACAAGGTGTGTAGATGCCAGCAATGAATCCCCAAGAGATTTCAGCTCACTACAGTCAGGATCCGGGCAGAAAACAAACATTTCAGTTTTTGAGCAAAAATGGTCCAAATCTGAAAAGTTTTGCATATCCGCGGTCATCAAAAATACTGATTTTGGGCCAAAAAATCCAACTCCACGAAACTAAGTCAAATGTTCACACAAGGTGTGTAGATGCCAGCAATGAATCCCCAAGAGATTTCAGCTCACTACAGTCAGGATCCGGGCAGAAAACAAACATTTCAGTTTTTGAGCAAAAATGGTCCAAATCTGAAAAGTTTTGCATATCCGCGGTCATCAAAAATACTGATTTTGGGCCAAAAAATCCAACTTCACGAAACTAAGTCAAATGTTCACACAAGGTGTGTAGATGCCAGCAATGAATCCCCAAGAGATTTCAGCTCACTACAGTCAGGATCCGGGCAGAAAACAAACATTTCAGTTTTTGAGCAAAAATGGTCCAAATCTGAAAAGTTTTGCATATCCGCGGTCATCAAAAATACTGATTTTGGGCCAAAAAATCCAACTTCACGAAACTAAGTCAAATGTTCACACAAGGTGTGTAGATGCCAGCAATGAATCCCCAAGAGATTTCAGCTCACTACAGTCAGGATCCGGGCAGAAAACAAACATTTCAGTTTTTGAGCAAAAATGGTCCAAATCTGAAAAGTTTTGCATATCCGCGGTCATCAAAAATACTGATTTTGGGCCAAAAAATCCAACTTCACGAAACTAAGTCAAATGTTCACACAAGGTGTGTAGATGCCAGCAATGAATCCCCAAGAGATTTCAGCTCACTACAGTCAGGATCCGGGCAGAAAACAAACATTTCAGTTTTTGAGCAAAAATGGTCCAAATCTGAAAAGTTTTGCATATCCGCGGTCATCAAAAATACTGATTTTGGCCCAAAAATCCAACTTCACGAAATTGAGTCAAATGTTCACACAAGGTGTGTAGATGCCAGCAATGAATCCCCAAGAGATTTCAGCTCACTACAGTCAGGATCCGGGCAGAAAACAAACATTTCAGTTTTTGAGCAAAAAATAGTCCAAATCTGAAAAGTTTTGCATATCCGCGGTCATCAAAAATACTGATTTTGGGCCAAAAAATCCAACTTCACGAAACTAAGTCAAATGTTCACACAAGGTGTGTAGATGCCAGCAATGAATCCCCAAGAGATTTCAGCTCACTACAGTCAGGATCCGGGCAGAAAACAAACATTTCAGTTTTTGAGCAAAAATGGTCCAAATCTGAAAAGTTTTGCATATCCGCGGTCATCAAAAATACTGATTTTGGGCCAAAAAATCCAACTTCACGAAACTTAGTCAAATGTTCACACAAGGTGTGTAGATGCCAGCAATGAATCCCCAAGAGATTTCAGCTCACTACAGTCAGGATTCGGGCAGAAAACAAACATTTCAGTTTTTGAGACAAAATGGTCCAAATCGGAAAAGTTTTGCATACCCGCGGTCATCAAAAATACTGATTTTGGGCCAAAAAATCCAACTCCACGAAACTAAGTCAAATGTTCACACAAGGTGTGTAGATGCCAGCAATGAATCCCCAAGAGATTTCAGCTCACTACAGTCAGGATCCGGGCAGAAAACAAACATTTCAGTTTTTGAGCAAAAATGGTCCAAATCTGAAAAGTTTTGCATATCCGCGGTCATCAAAAATACTGATTTTGGGCCAAATAATCCAACTTCACGAAACTAAGTCAAATGTTCACACAAGGTGTGTAGATGCCAGCAATGAATCCCCAAGAGATTTCAGCTCACTACAGTCAGGATCCGGGCAGAAAACAAACATTTCAGTTTTTGAGCAAAAATGGTCCAAATCTGAAAAGTTTTGCATATCCGCGGTCATCAAAAATACTGATTTTGGGCCAAAAATCCAACTTCACGAAACTAAGTCAAATGTTCACACAAGGTGTGTAGATGCCAGCAATGAATCCCCAAGAGATTTCAGCTCACTACAGTCAGGATCCGGGCAGAAAACAAACATTTCAGTTTTTGAGCAAAAATGGTCCAAATCTGAAAAGTTTTGCATATCCGCGGTCATCAAAAATACTGATTTTGGGCCAAAAATCCAACTTCACGAAACTAAGTCAAATGTTCACACAAGGTGTGTAGATGCCAGCAATGAATCCCCAAGAGATTTCAGCTCACTACAGTCAGGATCCGGGCAGAAAACAAACATTTCAGTTTTTGAGCAAAAATGGTCCAAATCTGAAAAGTTTTGCATATCCGCGGTCATCAAAAATACTGATTTTGGGCCAAAAAATCCAACTTCACGAAACTAAGTCAAATGTTCACACAAGGTGTGTAGATGCCAGCAATGAATCCCCAAGAGATTTCAGCTCACTACAGTCAGGATCCGGGCAGAAAACAAACATTTCAGTTTTTGAGCAAAAATGGTCCAAATCTGAAAAGTTTTGCATATCCGCGGTCATCAAAAATACTGATTTTGGGTCAAAAAATCCAACTTCACGAAACTAAGTCAAATGTTCACACAAGGTGTGTAGATGCCAGCAATGAATCCCCAAGAGATTTCAGCTCACTACAGTCAGGATCCGGGCAGAAAACAAACATTTCAGTTTTTGAGCAAAAATGGTCCAAATCTGAAAAGTTTTGCATATCCGCGGTCATCAAAAATACTGATTTTGGGCCAAAAATCACACTTCACGAAACTAAGTCAAATGTTCACACAAGGTGTGTAGATGCCAGCAATGAATCCCCAAGAGATTTCAGCTCACTACAGTCAGGATCCGGGCAGAAAACAAACATTTCAGTTTTTGAGAGAAAATGGTACAAATCTGAAAAGTTTTGCATATCCGCGGTCATCAAAAATACTGATTTTGGGCCAAAAATCCAACTTCACGAAACTAAGTCAAATGTTCACACAAGGTGTGTAGATGCCAGCAATGAATCCCCAAGAGATTTCAGCTCACTACAGTCAGGATCCGGGCAGAAAACAAACATTTCAGTTTTTGAGCAAAAATGGTCCAAATCTGAAAAGTTTTGCATATCCGCGGTCATCAAAAATACTGATTTTGGGCCAAAAATCCAACTTCACGAAACTAAGTCAAATGTTCACACAAGGTGTGTAGATGCCAGCAATGAATCCCCAAGAGATTTCAGCTCACTACAGTCAGGATCCGGGCAGAAAACAAACATTTCAGTTTTTGAGCAAAAATGGTCCAAATCTGAAAAGTTTTGCATATCCGCGGTCATCAAAAATACTGATTTTGGGCCAAAAAATCCAACTTCACGAAACTAAGTCAAATGTTCACACAAGGTGTGTAGATGCCAGCAATGAATCCCCAAGAGATTTCAGCTCACTACAGTCAGGATCCGGGCAGAAAACAAACATTTCAGTTTTTGAGCAAAAATGGTCCAAATCTTGAAAAGTTTTCCATATCCGCGGTCATCAAAAATACTCATTTTTGGCCGGAAAATCCAACTTCACGAAATTAAGTCAAATGTTCACACAAGGTGTGTAGATGCCAGCAATGAATCCCCAAGAGATTTCAGCTCACTACAGTCAGGATCCGGGCAGAAAACAAACATTTCAGTTTTTGAGCAAAAATGGTCCAAATCTGAAAAGTTTTGCATATCCGCGGTCATCAAAAATACTGATTTTGGGCCAAAAAATCCAACTTCACGAAACTAAGTCAAATGTTCACACAAGGTGTGTAGATGCCAGCAATGAATCCCCAAGAGATTTCAGCTCACTACAGTCAGGATCCGGGCAGAAAACAAACATTTCAGTTTTTGAGCAAAAATGGTCCAAATCTGAAAAGTTTTGCATATCCGCGGTCATCAAAAATACTGATTTTGGGCCAAAAAATCCAACTTCACGAAACTAAGTCAAATGTTCACACAAGGTGTGTAGATGCCAGCAATGAATCCCCAAGAGATTTCAGCTCACTACAGTCAGGATCCGGGCAGAAAACAAACATTTCAGTTTTTGAGAAAAAATGGTCCAAATCTGAAAAGTTTTGCATATCCGCGGTCATCAAAAATACTGATTTTGGGTCAAAAATCCAACTCCACGAAACTAAGTCAAATGTTCACACAAGGTGTGTAGATGCCAGCAATGAATCCCCAAGAGATTTCAGCTCACTACAGTCAGGATCCAGGCAGAAAACAAACATTTCAGTTTTTGAGACAAAATGGTCCAAATCTGAAAAGTTTTGCATACCCGCGGTCATCAAAAATACTGATTTTGGGCCAAAAAATCCAACTCCACGAAACTAAGTCAAATGTTCACACAAGGTGTGTAGATGCCAGCAATGAATCCCCAAGAGATTTCAGCTCACTACAGTCAGGATCCGGGCAGAAAACAAACATTTCAGTTTTTGAGCAAAATGGTCCAAATCTGAAAAGTTTTGCATATCCGCGGTCATCAAAAATACTGATTTTGGGCCAAAAAATCCAACTTCACGAAACTAAGTCAAATGTTCACACAAGGTGTGTAGATGCCAGCAATGAATCCCCAAGAGATTTCAGCTCACTACAGTCAGGATCCGGGCAGAAAACAAACATTTCAGTTTTTGAGCAAAAATGGTCCAAATCTGAAAAGTTTTGCATATCCGCGGTCATCAAAAATACTGATTTTGGGCCAAAAAATCCAACTTCACGAAACTAAGTCAAATGTTCACACAAGGTGTGTAGATGCCAGCAATGAATCCCCAAGAGATTTCAGCTCACTACAGTCAGGATCCGGGCAGAAAACAAACATTTCAGTTTTTGAGCAAAAATGGTCCAAATCTGAAAAGTTTTGCATATCCGCGGTCATCAAAAATACTGATTTTGGGCCAAAAAATCCAACTTCACGAAACTAAGTCAAATGTTCACACAAGGTGTGTAGATGCCAGCAATGAATCCCCAAGAGATTTCAGCTCACTACAGTCAGGATCCGGGCAGAAAACAAACATTTCAGTTTTTTAGCAAAAATGGTCCAAATCTGAAAAGTTTTGCATATCCGCGGTCATCAAAAATACTGATTTTGGGCCAAAAAATCCAACTTCACGAAACTAAGTCAAATGTTCACACAAGGTGTGTAGATGCCAGCAATGAATCCCCAAGAGATTTCAGCTCACTACAGTCAGGATCCGGGCAGAAAACAAACATTTCAGTTTTTGAGCAAAAATGGTCCAAATCTGAAAAGTTTTGCATATCCGCGGTCATCAAAAATACTGATTTTGGGCCAAAAAATCCAACTTCACGAAACTAAGTCAAATGTTCACACAAGGTGTGTAGATGCCAGCAATGAATCCCCAAGAGATTTCAGCTCACTACAGTCAGGATCCGGGCAGAAAACAAACATTTCAGTTTTTGAGACAAAATGGTCCAAATCTGAAAAGTTTTGCATATCCGCGGTCATCAAAAATACTGATTTTGGGCCAAAAAATCCAACTCCACGAAACTAAGTCAAATGTTCACACAAGGTGTGTAGATGCCAGCAATGAATCCCCAAGAGATTTCAGCTCACTACAGTCAGGATCCGGGCAGAAAACAAACATTTCAGTTTTTGAGCAAAAATGGTCCAAATCTGAAAAGTTTTGCATATCCGCGGTCATCAAAAATACGAAACTAAGTCAAATGTTCACACAAGGTGTGTAGATGCCAGCAATGAATCCCCAAGAGATTTCAGCTCACTACAGTCAGGATCCGGGCAGAAAACAAACATTTCAGTTTTTGAGCAAAAATGGTCCAAATCTGAAAAGTTTTGCATATCCGCGGTCATCAAAAATACTGATTTTGGGCCAAAAAATCCAACTTCACGAAACTAAGTCAAATGTTCACACAAGGTGTGTAGATGCCAGCAATGAATCCCCAAGAGATTTCAGCTCACTACAGTCAGGATCCGGGCAGAAAACAAACATTTCAGTTTTTGAGACAAAATGGTCCAAATCTGAAAAGTTTTGCATATCCGCGGTCATCAAAAATACTGATTTTGGGCCAAAAAATCCAACTTCACGAAACTAAGTCAAATGTTCACACAAGGTGTGTAGATGCCAGCAATGAATCCCCAAGAGATTTCAGCTCACTACAGTCAGGATCCGGGCAGAAAACAAACATTTCAGTTTTTGAGCAAAAATGGTCCAAATCTGAAAAGTTTTGCATATCCGCGGTCATCAAAAATACTGATTTTGAGCCAAAAATCCAACTCCACGAAAGTCAAATGTTCACACAAGGTGTGTAGATGCCAGCAATGAATCCCCGAGAGATTTCAGCTCACTACAGTCAGGATCCGGGCAGAAAACAAACAATTCAGTTTTTTAGACAAAATGGTCCAAATCTGAAAAGTTTTGCATATCCGCGGTCATCAAAAATACTGATTTTGGGCCAAAAAATCCAACTTCACGAAACTAAGTCAAATGTTCACACAAGGTGTGTAGATGCCAGCAATGAATCCCCAAGAGATTTCAGCTCACTACAGTCAGGATCCGGGCAGAAAACAAACATTTCAGTTTTTGAGCAAAAATGGTCCAAATCTGAAAAGTTTTGCATATCCGCGGTCATCAAAAATACTGATTTTGGGTCAAAAATCCAACTTCACGAAACTAAGTCAAATGTTCACACAAGGTGTGTAGATGCCAGCAATGAATCCCCAAGAGATTTCAGCTCACTACAGTCAGGATCCGGGCAGAAAACAAACATTTCAGTTTTTTAGCAAAAATGGTCCAAATCTGAAAAGTTTTGCATATCCGCGGTCATCAAAAATACTGATAAATCCAACTTCACGAAACTAAGTCAAATGTTCACACAAGGTGTGTAGATGCCAGCAATGAATCCCCAAGAGATTTCAGCTCACTACAGTCAGGATCCGGGCAGAAAACAAACATTTCAGTTTTTGAGCAAAAATGGTCCAAATCTGAAAAGTTTTGCATATCCGCGGTCATCAAAAATACTGATTTTGGGCCAAAAAATCCAACTCCACGAAACTAAGTCAAATGTTCACACAAGGTGTGTAGATGCCAGCAATGAATCCCCAAGAGATTTCAGCTCACTACAGTCAGGATCCGGGCAGAAAACAAACATTTCAGTTTTTGAGCAAAAATGGTCCAAATCTGAAAAGTTTTGCATATCCGCGGTCACCAAAAAGACTGATTTTGGGCCAAAAATCACACTTCACGAAACTAAGTCAAATGTTCACACAAGGTGTGTAGATGCCAGCAATGAATCCCCAAGAGATTTCAGCCCACTAAAGTTAGGATCGCGGAAGAAAACAAACATTTCAGTTTTTTAGAAAAATTGACCAAAATCTGAAAAGTTTTGCATATCCGCGGTCATCAAAAATACTGATTTTTGGTCAAAAAATCCAACTTCACGAAACTAAGTCAAATGTTCACACAAGGTGTGTAGATGCCAGCAATGAATCCCCAAGAGATTTCAGCTCACTACAGTCAGGATCCGGGCAGAAAACAAACATTTCAGTTTTTAGCAAAAATGGTCCAAATCTGAAAAGTTTTGCATATCCGCGGTCATCAAAAATACTGATTTTGGCCCAAAGATCCAACTTCACGAAATTGAGTCAAATGTTCACACAAGGTGTGTAGATGCCAGCAATGAATCCCCAAGAGATTACAGCTCACTACAGTCAGGATCCGGGCAGAAAACAAACATTTCAGTTTTTGAGCAAAATGGTCCAAATCTGAAAAGTTTTGCATATCCGCGGTCATCAAAAATACTGATTTTGGGCCAAAAAATCCAACTTCACGAAACTAAGTCAAATGTTCACACAAGGTGTGTAGATGCCAGCAATGAATCCCCAAGAGATTTCAGCTCACTACAGTCAGGATCCGGGCAGAAAACAAACATTTCAGTTTTGAGCAAAAATGGTCCAAATCTGAAAAGTTTTCCATATCCGCGGTCATCAAAAATACTGATTTTGGGCCAAAAAATCCAACTTCACGAAACTAAGTCAAATGTTCACACAAGGTGTGTAGATGCCAGCAATGAATCCCCAAGAGATTTCAGCTCACTACAGTCAGGATCCGGGCAGAAAACAAACATTTCAGTTTTTGAGCAAAAATGGTCCAAATCTGAAAAGTTTTGCATATCCGCGGTCATCAAAAATACTGATTTTGGGCCAAAAAATCCAACTTCACGAAACTAAGTCAAATGTTCACACAAGGTGTGTAGATGCCAGCAATGAATCCCCAAGAGATTTCAGCTCACTACAGTCAGGATCCGGCAGAAAACAAACATTTCAGTTTTTGAGCAAAAATGGTCCAAATCTGAAAAGTTTTGCATATCCGCGGTCATCAAAAATACTGATTTTGGGCCAAAAAATCCAACTCCACGAAACTAAGTCAAATGTTCACACAAGGTGTGTAGATGCCAGCAATGAATCCCCAAGAGATTTCAGCTCACTACAGTCAGGATTCGGGCAGAAAACAAACATTTCAGTTTTTGAGCAAAATGGTCCAAATCTGAAAAGTTTTCCATATCCGTGGTCATCAAAAATACTGATTTTGGGCCAAAAAATCCAACTTCACGAAACTAAGTCAAATGTTCACACAAGGTGTGTAGATGCCAGCAATGAATCCCCAAGAGATTTCAGCTCACTACAGTCAGGATCCGGGCAGAAAACAAACATTTCAGTTTTTGAGCAAAAATGGTCCAAATCTGAAAAGTTTTGCATATCCGCGGTCATCAAAAATACTGATTTTGGGCCAAAAAATCCAACTTCACGAAACTAAGTCAAATGTTCACACAAGGTGTGTAGATGCCAGCAATGAATCCCCAAGAGATTTCAGCTCACTACAGTCAGGATCCGGGCAGAAAACAAACATTTCAGTTTTTTAGCAAAAATGGTCCAAATCTGAAAAGTTTTGCATATCCGCATTCATCAAAAATACTGATTTTGGGCCAAAAAATCCAACTCCACGAAACTAAGTCAAATGTTCACACAAGGTGTGTAGAAGCCAGCAATGAATCCCCAAGAGATTTCAGCTCACTACAGTCAGGATTCGGGCAGAAAACAAACATTTCAGTTTTTGAGCAAAAATGGTCCAAATCTGAAAAGTTTTGCATATCCGCGGTCATCAAAAATACTGATTTTGGGTCAAAAAATCCAACTCCACGAAACTAAGTCAAATGTTCACACAAGGTGTGTAGATGTCAGCAATGAATCCCCAAGAGATTTCAGCTCACTACAGTCAGGATCCGGGCAGAAAACAAACATTTCAGTTTTTTAGGGCAGGCTTCAAAACTGAGCGTTCGCGAAGTCAGCGAAGTTCGCGAAGTAATTTTGATTCCAAGTTAGGAGTAAACTTCGAGCTGTGCAGGTTCATTTGCATCGCATGACAATGCGCCTTTGTTATGCTAAAACTATGCTAATATGCTACAGCTGCTGAGTTCGCGAAGTGCGCGAAACTGGCGTACGCGGAGTTCGCGTAAGCTACCGGTCAGTGCTCCGGTAATATTCAGGCTTAGTTGCGTCGGCGGTATTTGTTAAACCAGGAGCTAGCAAGGCGCTGTGTTCCCGAATATTTTTTGATAAGTGGCAAATTTCCGTCACATCGTTTGATAATGTTGACAACTTGAAATCAACTTCCTGAAATCGGAATGAAAATTCCTTGCCGCAAGTTTCTTGGCTCTTGGGTAATATTTTAACTTCACACCTGCGGTATTCATCAAGCACAAAGACTGCAAAAATGTATTTTCAGAAAGCGTTTCGCCTCAAAATACGATCTATATTATTTGTATATGAACTGCACTTTTTTATATAATTAAGCACCGATTGTCGTGATACGGAAAAGTGTACTATCCATGGCTTCCGATTTCCGCATTTTGTAGAACTTATTTACTGGAGATGTTGTCTGCATGTAGCCCTTTCTATTTTTCCTCCAAGGTAGAATTGAAGAGGAGTATATCAGGCCTAATACGTTATCAATAAAACAACTTCAAGTTGCTGCGGATCTCCCCGGCCATGCTCAGAGTTTCACCCCGAAAATAAATACTTCCGTCTTTTTCGAAATGCCATAGCAATAAATAACAAAATTTCTTTTGAAGGAGGTAATGCACCCAAACGCAAACATTTTAGCCGAACAATCAGTAATCTTTATGCTTAATGACCGTAAAAACAATTAAACAATCAACCGTAATTTTAGAGGAATAATAAAAAGCGTCCAATTAGGATAGAATAAATCATTTCCCGTTTCTTCAAAACATACATGTATATGAACATTTCGTTACAGAATTGGAAAGAAATTATTATAGTAAGACACTGAAGAGGACGGTTAAATCAACTTTGACCATGCAGTTTAGAAACTGTGTTATGAATATTTACGAAGCCGACACACGTCACTAGATATCCTTGACAATAATGTTACTATGGAAATGCCTTGCACTAGTCAACCTATATATGGGATGTTTGGGCGAGTCTTATTGCCTATCAGTGAACTCCAGTTTGGCGGGAACGTTTTCACAGCTCGTCGCATTGGTGGTGACACGCCGTCGTCATGACGATCTACCTGTCTGTCTTGTGCTACACAAGTTCCCACGCTCTTATTTGGGCAAGGAGCCAAACCAGACAGACCAGTTTCGCGCCAGGCATCGTGTGGAGTTGCCGACGGCTGTTTAATGTGCAGGCTGTTGGGCTGAAACGTAACGCGGAGTTCGCGAACCTCATGCTCAGCTAGCTAGCTGGCTGTGCTGCCGTCGTGATCCCTGTATCAATGGATGGGCCAACATGTAAAAGGTCGCATGGGAGCTGACTTCAAGCGCGATTGTACAGTACAACGTGTACATGTACATACATGTACAGTACATGTGCATTTACATGTAGTTATGTACTGAACGTTTATGTTGTTCTATATCATGTATGATTGCATTTTTACTCCCCATGGAATTCTGAAGCCTTTTTGTTTTCTTTATTGTGTTCGGGTGAACTCATAAGTCTGAAATAAAGCAATTTTGAGGGGGGGTGTGGATTTGGCATGCTTGTACATTATTATTATCTTTTTTTTTTTAATATCTCAGAATTGTTAATTTAAATGCCAGTCTATCTAAAGAATTTGAAAATAAAACTTATACACAAATCCTATTACAACTTTCTTCTCGTCAAAGATCGCCATTAGGATCTATACATTTCTAATATGATTGCTCTTTTACACTGAAGTTCAATGAGTAAATAAATATGAAATTAGTAAGTTACTTTATTATTGCATCATCGAACTCAAAGTTCACCAAGATATTATGTTGAATATGAGCTGGGCGGCAGGGTTTTGATTTATGAACGAGAATCAAAAACTATAATTATTGTAATATACACTGATTACCTTAAATTGTATGATAATTGATACACATCGAAGTGAATTGGGCATAATAATAATGGGAATGTAGGCACTACACGTATCATGGGCGGCTGCAGAGTTCATCTGCTACTGCTACAGTACTATACAGGCAAGATGATTAGTACACCAACAACATGTAGACTCATCTGATCTACGATGTGAAGACTCAGTCGGCCAAGGAAGGCAAAATTCTGCACCTCGTTCGTGTCATTTCTCACTGGATACGGGTGCTTCATTGCATTTGGTGATGGACTCTGCAATGTTCGCGGGAGCCCTATCACACAATGTTCCCATAACCTCAGTGCATTGTTCAGCCTGGAGCTGACTATTAACGGTGCGTGCTCATGCATTGCGTGCTCATGCATTGCGTGCTCAAAATGGGAAAGTCCCGAGTTATTTACATGGCTGTTCATGTACATGAATTATTGTCATTCAGGCCGACAGCGTAAACGAAATAAACTAATAAAAAGCTGCGAATATTTTCCACAATAAATATACTGTACTGAATATGGGTAAGTTTAGTTGAACAGCTACTTTCACGAAACTATTACTGTGGTGAATTTCACGAGTGAGCTGTTTTTCTCAACGCCATCCATCATCTAGAGAAACGTGAGGGTGTTTTTTTCTCGAAATTGTCTGAGTGCGTCCGGCCGCCCACAAACATTTTGGCACATTTGTGCTTCGCAGCTAGTGTTGGTAGATAACAAGTTAGCACCATGTTCAATTCGCTGGGTAAAACGAAGTAAATCAGCAACCTCTGGAAGCAGCCCAGAAAATTCATCCATGGTGTGGTACTGCACCAAGAGCATAGAGAATGGAATGCAAGGACGAACTTGTTCTTTTATTTACGTCTTGTGTCAAACTACATCAACTAGTATTTGTGTGCTTCTCTATGGTTACGATGCGTCGAGCCGGTTGATTTCGTTGACAGCTACGGCGCCGCGGACTTCGCGAACCTGTGCTACCGTCGTGATCCCTGCATCAATACATACACCAACGTGTAAGGGTCGCAGGGGGAACTGACTCTAGTGCTATGCTGCAGCACAGATGCGCACACTAATCTTGTAGACTATCTATTGTGTACCGTCCAAGCCACTGCATGCTATGCGTGTACTTCACTACTTGTTTATGTTGTTCTGAAGGCTCAATACAAATGTAATTACTTTTTTCCCCTTCTCGTCGTCGAATCCTCCAGCATTTCTTTTACTATAAGTGGGCACAAGTCATATGGAGGTCTTGATATTTTTACGGCTTTGTTTTGTACGACACCGACAGTAAACGAAATAATCTAATAAAATAATACATTTTTTCACAATAATTGTTTTAATCAACATGGGTAATATGGTTAAAAAAATTCACGAAACCATTTCTTTTCGAGACTTCCATGAATGGGAGCGGTTTTATTTTTTATTTCAAATTCACTTATTATTCTTCAAAGATGTTGGATTAGGGCGTCCGACGAATATCATTTTTAGCAAAAAATAAAATTATCCTATTTTGTATCACCATGATGAAAATTACACAACAAAATCAATGGAGTTTGAATCAGCTAGCTTCATAGGTGTTTGCATTTTGGAGTTACAACAATTGAAATGGCCGAATTTGGAGTTTCAATTCAGTGAGGTTTACATTATACTTGTATACTTTAAGCATGTTTTAAAAATCTTAATTCTGTTCCGGGAAAAAAAAATCCAAATGGTCACAATTTATGGCCAACCGTCCGTTTTTTCCCCTTCACACTGCGCCAGACCAGCCGTCCCTTCGGAATGCCTTGATATCGGCGCCCAATATACGCAGTCAGTAGTTCCAAAGGAACGGGCATTATTAATCTGAGCACACGTTGCGCTGGAAGTCAGGTCCCATGCAACCTTTATACGTTGGTCGATGTATGTTGACACGGGAACACGACGGCAGCACAGCTGAGGTTCGCGAACTCCGCGTAGCCTGATACAACCT
>JASAOE010000053.1:0-25000 GCA_029964075.1 Patiria pectinifera
GTCGCGCACTGATCCGACGAATGATAGCAACCGCGCGCGCGTGTGCTTCGTGCCAATGCTTGCGCGCGCTTCGCCGAATAACAAAACGAACTACTTATTTAAATTTCCTACGTTGCGTCTTAAGAAGCACCGTTGGAAAGGCCTCCTTTCGTTGATTACTTCAATATGACAGCTTGCCAGAAAGAATAATTTCACAGGGAGTTTAGTCCCCTTACTATCTTTCAACCAAGTATGTTTTTCAAAAACAATTTACGCCAGTTACTTTTCGAATAGCTGCAAATGATGGACTATAGTCTTTAGCCTAGTTTTCATATCGATGTAAGAAACGCAAAGTGAAACGCAAACAGAGCACAAACTACAACGCGGACATATGGAAACATTTCATCCGGAAGTGTCGCCGACAACTCAGACCGACGCAGACTGCGTGGCAGACGATCGGCAAAGTCCCGCGTACTGTCTGCGCAGTCTGCGTAAGCTAAACCTCAATTATACAACACCTGAACAAATCCCCGTTATCTGATTGATGAATCGTTGATCACATGTTATTGAATTATTCGTCCCAACGCACGGCGCGTGCGCGGCGCGCAGCGCACAGTGCAATGGAAGTTCTATTGCACGGTGAATAGAACTTCCATTGTACGGAATAGAACTTCCAGCGGTCACTGCTGCCGTTGGTGGCGCTGTTTTTAATCGAAATTACTTGAATATGATATGGTTCTCAACCTGTTAAACAGTTTGCATTCATTAAATATGATGAACTTGTCGAACTTTTAAAAAGTTTTTAACCTGAATAAATTGGCTATTTAAAAGTCAACCAATCACATGACGAGGATTTATTCAGGTGTTATATAAAACAAAATGAATGTTTCACGTTCGTGCAATGGAAATAATAATAATATCATTCGGTGACAGATGAAATGTTCCATTCCACTCGGCTTCGCCTCGTGGAATGGAACATTTCATCTGTCACCTCTTGAAATTGTTCTTATCATTGCACTCACAAACATTCATTATTTGTATATTACGCAACGCTTAACGGCTCTTATGGCGACAATTCAGTGTCCTTAATAGTACACCATACTGTTATTATAGATTGGGGTGGTTTTTGTTTTTGGACGATGCTATCGATATCGCAACTTAAAGTTAAACATTTTATTAATATAGCAAAAAAAATGGCGATGGGCTTCAGGACTATTTTCAGGGGTGATCATCTTCTGATGGAAATTTCTCCTAAAAGTCACCAGTTGACCCCCCAAAAATTGAAAAGAAAATGAAAGATGATGAAATAAGCTTTAATTTGATGTGTGTCTCGAACACCTTGGAGAGTTGTGAGTACTTTTCCCGAGTTTCTGAAGTGGGAGCATTTACCATTGGGGTCTATGGAAGTTTATTTACTGGTCTGCAACCCTAGGGGTGTTATATGGTTGCAGACCAGTACATCGGTCCGAAATTGCCTACGCCGACCAAATCACGATTTGCATGCCCTCAAAATCTTCAGTATTTGAGCAGGACTGTGAACTTGTAGTTCCGTTCAATTTGGATGAAATTGGGGCCCTTAAAGCGCTTTATTTTGCAATGGAGTGTAGGCATCGTTTTTTAAAATGGCGATGGGCTTCAGGACTATTTTCAGGGGTGATCATATTCGGATGGAAAAATTCTCCTTAAAGTCATCAGTTAACTCCCCCCCCCCCCCCGAAAATTGTAAGATGATGAAATACGCTTTAATTTGATGTGTGTCTCGAACACTTTGGAGATTTGTGAGTATTTTTTCCCGAATTTCTGAAGTGTGAGCATTTACCATTGGGGTCTATGGGAGTTTATTTACTGGTCTGCAACCATATAGGCCTTGCAATAAACATGGCTGCCAACGTGATGACCGGTGGGCGCCCCAGGCCGTGTCCGAAACGTGCCTCCAGAGCTACGGCTACGCCGTTTGTCAGCGCGTCCCCGCGTCTTTTCAATGGGCGTGGACCTACAGTTGATTCGGATGCAACCTGTGTCATGTCAAAGTTCAACTTTCCATTATCTCTTGCACGAAACTTTACCCGAAACCGTTCGTTTAGTTAACTCCACTGCGCATGTCTGTCATCACGCGAGGAGCCAGGCACGAGTAAGCTGGGGGAAGCAATCGAACGCACTCCAAGTATCGATTCCTATAGTTTTCGATTCCTGACAGATTCCATCCAGCGCGAATCCATGCCAGTGTCGATTAAGTTTCACTGCAGAAACCACGCACAATTAATGACGCAAAGGGCTCAGTCCAATGTGACATTATTAAGCGTCATCTTCAGAACTATACAACATACAACAGTTCAACCGTTTAGTGTAGCGCATTGTGCGTGTATTTTACCCTTCTTGCTGTCGACTTCAAACAGGTGATGGTGCCAACGAGATGAGTGCAGCAGTCTCTCAAGCTTCTTCCTCGGGCGCCGACTCACTGATTCTCACGGCTGAGCAAAAGGAGGAACTCGGAGGATATGACTTCCCTTATGATGGTATCGTGTTGGAGGGCGGAGGGAACAAGGGCCTAGCAGCAACGGGGGCAATTCGGGTCAGTATGTGTTTTAGGTTGTGACTACGTTTTTGTTCACATTTTTTTCAATTAATCCCTAGTAGACGAGAAATTGGAACTATTGCGACCAACTGTCTTGTGATTCCCGCAATCCTGCTCCATTTAAGTGTCTGTCGATACGCCTTTAGAACTCTTAATTACCTAATCAGACAGACATCTGAACAGTTCCAATTTCACGTTCAAACACACTTATTCAGTGGCGTAGCCATGTGGGGGGGGGGGCGTGTTGGGGGCGAAAGCCCCCCCCCATAAAACCTTGTCGCCCCCCCAGTCGCCCCTCACTGAGATTTTGAGTTTCTAAAAAAATTATCATTGATCTACATGACGCCCCCCATGAAATGTTCCAGCCCCCCACCCCCAGCGGCCCCCTGAAAAAATTCCTGGCTACGCCACTGCACTTATTTATTTACTTGCAGAGTTTTTGGATTATGCTCTCTTCTTTCACACAGCGCAAGGTGACCTCAAAAGGAATTATGTGCGTTTCTCCGTTCCTTTATCGATGTAATAACTGATAATTGTAAGAAATTATTATGTATATAGCTCTTTGGTGATAAAAATATTTATTATGAGTAGGCTCACCAAATGTATAAAGGATATATTAAAGGTACTCGCATCTGCCGAGTTGTATGCATAAAAATGGCCTGCAACTACCGAGGCTCACAAAAGACAAAGCAAATAAAAACTTGACTCGTCCGCTGTGAGGGGCACACACCACCTAGTCAGTTTCAAAGCCCACGTAACCGTGAAATATAAGGCGTGATATTGAAGCTAGAAGATAGAGCAGTGGAGTGTAGCTGACTTCTATGTCGTCGCATCAAAGCACAGTGAAGAGTGAGGGTAGTGGAAACCACGCTTAACCTTTTTATAGTCGCGTTCCGCGTCAGGAGTTATGGAGAATGGGACAGTCTTCCGTACGCTAAAAGCTCCTCGAAACACGGTTAACAAGCGTGGGAAGCAGTGTGGTATCGGAAAATATAAAAACAAACATAGTTCTTACATTTAAAAATGTGTTTTTCGGTTTTCCCAACATTTATTAATACTTCTACCGACTATCACCTTCATTATTGTGTGGCGGATGTACATGAGAATGAGATTTATTTTATTTATTGTCATTATTTCCAAGTATTGTTGATTTTAGCGTGCTGGGTTGCTGTATTTACAATGCAATGAAATGCAGGTGTAATCTTTACGAGCGGCGATAAAAAATTACTAGGAGGAACATTAAAGGGAACAAGTGACACTTCTGCACACAGGGGCGTAGCAAGGTCATTGTTATGGGGAGGGGGGTAAACATTTCTTGAAAAGGGCACTTGCACATCCGTGCTGAAATGTAGACACGGTTTTTTTTCTCTGGACATGTGGCCTCCATAAAATAAAATAGTGAAGGGGGAGGGCTGGCACCATCTGTTGATGGGAGAGCTGTTCTAAACCGACGATTATGCACAGTAACGGACAATAATCGTGCTTTTCAGGGCGCCCTTTTTTACATGCGTGAAATTAAAACAAAAAGGACATGTTCGAGCCCCCCCCCCCCCCACTGAAAAAATGCCTGGCTACGCCACTGCACTTATTTATTTACTTGCAGAGTTTTTGGATTATGCTCTCTTCTTTCACACAGCGCAAGGTGACCTCAAAAGGAATTATGTGCGTTTCTCCGTTCCTTTATCGATGTAATAACTGATAATTGTAAGAAATTATTATGTATAGCTCTTTGGTGATAAATATATTTATTATGAGTAGGCTCACCAAATGTATAAAGGATATATTAAATGTACTCGCATCTGCCGAGTGGTAGGCATAAAAATGGCCTGCTACTGCCGAGGCTCACAAAAGACGAAGCAAAAACTTGACTCGTCCGCTGTGAGGGGCACACACCACCTGGTCAGTTTCAAAGCCCACGTAACCGTGAAATATAAGGCGTGATATTGAAGCTAGAAGATAGAGCAGTGGAGTGTAGCTGACTTCTATGTCGTCGCATCAAAGCACAGTGAAGAGTGAGGGTAGTGGAAACCACGCTTAACCTTTCTATAGTCGCGTTCCTCGTCAGGAGTTATGGAGAATGGGACAGTCTTCCGTACGCTAAAAGCTCCTCGAAACACGGTTAACAAGCGTGGGAAGCAGTGTGGTATCGGAAAATATAAAAACAAAAATAGTTCTTACATTTACAAATGTGTTTTTCGGTTTTCCCAACATTTATTAATACTTCTACCGACTATCACCTTCATTATTGTGTGGCGGATGTACATGAGAATGAGATTTATTTTATTTATTATCATTATTTCCAAGTATTGTTGATTTTAGCGGGCTGGGTTGCTGTATTTACAATGCAATGAAATGCAAGTGTTATCTTTACGAGCGGCGATAAAAAATTACTAGGAGGAACATTAAAGGGAACAAGTGACACTTCTGCACACAGGGGCGTAGCAAGGTCATTGTTATGGGGAGGGGGGTAAACATTTCTTGAAAAGGGCACTTGCACATCCGTGCTGAATTTTAGACACTTTTTTTTTTCGGACATGTGGCCTCCATAAAATAAAATAGTGCTTTTCAGGGCGCCCTTTTTTACATGCGTGAAATTAAAACAAAAAGGCATACATTACGGTCGATGGCACAAAAAAGGGCACGATTTATTAAAGGGCACTTGTTCAGAAAAAAGGGCATTTCACTTGTTAACAAAAGAAGGACACTCTTTACAAATATTGTGGGGGGAAGCACTCGTAAAAAAAGGGGGCATTTGAATGGAAAAGGGCAGTCTTCACAAAATATTGGTGGGGGGTAAACACCTCCCCTCTTAGTGATAACTTCAGTCAGTTACGAAGCGCCGTCACATTTTCCGGTCTTAGTTATTCTACATGTCGGAGATATTGGTTCATACTGTAGAAGAACACCATGACGTCATTTTTCATTTCTTTTTTTGAATCTCATGCAGTTGTATTAAAGTGAATTATCTTTCGTTTCAAAAATGTAAAAAAAAAAATAAGAGGGATTTCCCAAGCTGGAATTCCCAAGCTGCAAGCTGCAATCGGGTTAGTGTGCTCTCATGATCATTCCAGGAAATAGAATCTGAAAGTGTAAAAGTCACGCGGCCAGCTTCCGAAACCTCCGCGCGGCCCGAGTATCGGCATTTTACACTATGTTAGTACGGAGCCCCTAAAGGGACAGGCATGATGATCTTCTTTTTTTTTCGTTCCCTCGAAATATTATTTCGTTCCCTCAAAAAATGATTTCGTCCCCTCGAAATATTATTTCCTTCCATCGAAATAATTGTTTGTTACCTCGAAATCGTTTCGTTCCCTCGAACTGTTATTTTGTCCCTGCAAAATATTATTTCGATCCCTCGAAATAGTATTTCGTTCCCTCGAAATAGTATTTCGTTCCCTCGAAATATATCATTTCGTTTCCTCGAAATTCTATTTCGTTCCCTCGAAATATTATTTCGTTCCCTCGAAATATTATTTCGTTCTCTCGAAATAGGGCCTATATCATTTCGTTCCCTCGAAATATTATTTCGTTTCCTCTAAATGCGGAAGCTCATAGTGACTATCCGCGAAAGGTTTGTTTGTTAAAATGAACTATTGAGTGTCACAAAGGTATGATGACTACTGATTTCGTAATTGATTATCAACGGATTGAAAACCATTTTGCATCGGACAAACAGACGTTTCGCTACTAGTGGAGCGGCATAGGGACAGAATTGTGCACTTTGTGATAAGAGCATGAAACTCTACATGCCAGTATTAAACAAAAATGTTCAGACATGGAGGCATTTCACATCAGACCTTTGTATTCCCTAAAATGTATACCCATAATGAACTTTGTATACACTAATTGCCGCTATTTATCAAATTTAATCTTCAAAATGCAATTTTTTCATGAACCTAATCTTAGTAATGCAAAAGAGGTGATTTTAACAATTAAGAAGCGTCATGTGAGCGTGGTGAACGGACGTGTTTTGAATCGGCTCCGACAGTTCACATTTTACTGGGCAGTATTGGGGGAGTTTTTTCCAAATCTTCATAGCAGTTAATCTGAGGGATGACCTGTCTTATCTTGCTTCAATCTGTGAGTATTCACTGCCATTCTGGCATACCGGTAGTCTGCTCTTTTGAAGACATTTGAAACATTGTCAACTTGCAAATATGCCGCCAAAACGTCAAGCTTCGGCAGCAACAGTGTCTACCCCTGAAGCGTCTATTGATCCCATAGCCTTAGCTACGGCTATATCTGAGGCCTTCAAGTCCCAGGCGGTTCTTGACCTTATCATTCCTGCCCTCTCCGATGCTATATCTCACAACCTGCACTAGGCTATGCAGCTCGAGTTCATCAAAAGAGATGAACACATTGCGAAACTGCAGCATGATGTACTGCGCCATCTTAAATCGAGGATCGAACAACAGAACAAAACAGCCACCGTAATACTCATTGTTCACGGCATTCCTGAGCCAGCATCGCCAGAGATTGAGAATACTCACAAAAAGATTGGACTTTAGGCCTGGACTTAGGCCTGAACAGTATTGACCGCTCCCATCGATCGTATCGGTTCGCGCCTGGATAAGTCTGAAAATGTTCTTTCCAGACCTGTCGTCGTGAAATTTTTGGACTACGACACGCATTTTTTTTGTTCATGAGAGTTTGACGCAGGTGCGACAAGGTTGGCTACACACCGCCAGACGTCCTCCCACGGTGGAGAAAGTCTGGACCCAAGATGGACGCATCGAAGTTCGGAAAAAGAGTGGTGCCCGCATCATAATCGGTTGTGCTGACGACCTCAACAAACTCAAATAAACTATCTGACAAATTCCCATGGTTGGGCCAACTTTTTATAGCTCCATGGTTGGACTAGTTAGTTCCTATGTTGAGTTGCTCGTGGCCCTCCCTGGACCAAGGGTTGCGAGTGTCGCGACTAGTAAAAATACGCATAGTTTCTTTTTGATGTACATTGTCGTGTTTATTTATCTGTTCGTGGCGGCCTAGTACAAATATACTGTTTGGATGCCGATCCATACATCTTTTAAAAAGGATAATACGATTATCAGTGCTCATTTCAATCACTTAACCTAATTGTTTAGTATTTGAATTACTTGTCCTTGTCTTCATGTTTTGTGCATGCCTGTGAAGTAAAGTATGCCTGATTATGTTGACCCAAATAATCCTTTCCATTTATTTAATAATTCACAATACTACTCTAGTGAACAGTTCTCGGGGACCTATAAAAATATTGATGGATTTTCTCTACTTCATATCAATATTAGAAGTCTTCAAAAACATTTCGATCAACTTAAACTTTTGTTGCTTACATTGAAATATAAGTTCTCGGTCATCGCATTATCTGAAACCTGGTTGAAAACATATCCCCATAATTATTAGTTTTTACCAGGGTATAAACTCATTGTTAATAACAGACAGGGAAAAATGGGTGGAGGTGTAGCTCTGTATATTTCCAGCGACCTCGATTTTAAAATTAGACAGGATCTTACCCATTCTGAAGATGTTTTAGAATCTCTCTTTGTTGTAATTTCGTCTCCCAAAACTAAGGGGGTATTATCACAGGCGTCTTATATAAACCTCCAATTGTCAATGTACTTGATTTTTTACCACCTTTTCAAAATCTGTTTTGTAGAATTACATCTTCCAACAAAAATTATATTATTTCGGGGGGATTTTAATATTAATTTACTCGATCATACAGCCCCCAGCACACAGGCTTTTACTAATCTCATTCCTTCTTATCCTTGTTTACCATTAATTGATAAGCCCACTGGAATAACGGATTCTTCTGCTACGCTAATTGATATTTTTTCACGAATGTGTTACCATCTCCCAACTCGGGCATAATTTTGTCAGATATTTCCGATCATTTACCAATTTTTATGATAATGTCCTCTCATAAATCTTGTGCTTCCTCTAATCATTTTAACTATGTTGGTTCCCGTAAATTCACTCATTTTAATATCCAGAGGCTTAAAGAAGATCTGCATATCAGCCGACTTGTCTAACATTACTACACGTGATAATCTCGATCATGCATTTAATTTATTTATTGACAATTTCAATGATAAAGTTGATAAAAATATTCCACCTAACTTACATAAGCCCACATCAAAGTCCAATTCTAACCAAACTGCCCCGTGGATTACTAAACTTTTTCTTAAATCAATTAACAAGAAAAATAAATTATATCGTCATTACATTGCTAATCCGACAAACATGAGGAAACTCAAATATATTAAATTTAAGAATATTTTGACTAGTCTCTTACGAAATTCTAAAAAGTAATATTATGTTTGTCAGTTTGAGAAGGAAAAAAAACAACATTCATAACACGTGGAAGGTCATAAATTCAGTCCTTAATAATAAGTTATCCTCTCAACAAATTAGTAGTATCATGCATGAAGGCAAGTTAATCAATGATTTTACACATATTGCAAATTGCTTTAATGATTATTTTGTTAATTTAGGCCCTAATCTCGCTAAACGTATTCCAAGTACACATGATTCATTTGTCGATTTTCTTAATGATCCGAACCCAAGGTCTTTGTTTTTACAACCAGTAGTTGAACAGGAAGTGATTGATATCGTCAACAACTTACTGAACAAAACAAGCTCCGGTCACGACCTGATTAATTCTTCTATTATTAAAGACATTATAACTGTCATCAGTATAGACCTATTACTCACATTATCAACGCTTCCTTTAAAACTGGCATTGTTCCTAACTCACTTAAAACTGCCAAGGCTGTTCCTATTTTTAAAAATGGTGTTGCTCATTCAGTTATCAATTATAGACCCATTTCTATTTTGACCTGTTTTTCAAAGATTTTTGAAAAATGCGGTTATGTTCGTACTATCCAATTTCTTAATAAATGTAATATTTTAACCGACTGTCAATACGGATTTAGAAGTAATCATTCAACTACACATGCTATACTTGATATTGTTGATAAAGTAACAACTGCTATGGATAACTCTGAACACACTCTGGGGATATTCCTCGATCTTTCAAAAGCTTTTGATACCATTGATCATGACATTTTGCTATATAAGCTTTCCAATTATGGTGTTATGGAGGAGTAGCCCTAGAGTGGTTCAGAAGTTACCTTTCAGACAAACAACAGTATGTTTCTTTAGGCGGTTCAAATTCAACTTGAAAGGCCCTAAAATGTGGTGTTCCACAGGGGTCAATTTTGGGCCCATTGCTTTTTCTGATCTATATTAATGACTTTGTTAAATCATCTGATGTATTTTCATTTATTTTATTTGCTGATGACACCAACTTATTCATACTCTCACTAAGACAGTTAGTTTTGAGTTAAAATCTATCTGTAATTGGTTCGCAGTTAATAAGTTGTCACTTAACATTAAGAAAAGGAACTATATGTTATTTAGTAAAACTGCCAGTAATCTCCCTTCCAACATATTAATAAATGACATGGCCATGGAAAAAGCAGATTGTCTTAAATTCCTTGGATTATTCATAGATTCTAAATTAACATGGAGTAATCATATAGATTATTTATGTAAAATTATTGCGAGAAACATAGGTGTCATCAACAAGATCAAATATTTTATCCCTCCCACAATTTTAGTTTCCCTGTATAATACATTAATATTGTCGTACCTCAGTAATGGTATTCTAGCCTGGGGAGCATGTTCCCTCGGTAATCTCAATTGGCTTCTCCTTTTACAAAAACGGGCTCTTCGAATAATTAATTTTACTGATTTTAATGCCCATACTGATCCCCTATTTTTCAAACAAAAGTTTTTGAAAGTTAATGATATTTATTTCCACCAGCATGGGTCTCTAATGTATCAATCTGCTTCTGGCACCTCACCATCTTCCATTACTTCAATTTTTACCCGGAATTTTGATGTTCATTCCCATTATACTCGTCAAGTCTCTAACTCTCATCTCCCATTGACTCGCACATCTTTAGCCCAAAAAACTATTAGATATGAGGGACCCAGGCTGTGGAACTCATTTATCGAGAACCTGAAAACATCTAAAAATTTGTCTACTTTCAAACGGAAATATAAATCGACCCTCCCTCTTGTATAATTATTGTGATCCCGTGTAACCCATTAACTTCGAGATTGCTCATGCTAGAAATCTTATCCTGCTTGTTAACTGGCATGTAAAGTTTGTGTATTGTCCTTGTCTATTGTCTGTCCTGTGTCTTATGTATTAAAAGCAACTTTAAATTTGTATACAAGGGGCCTACGATTACAAGCTTAGCTTCTTAGTGGGTTCCTCTACAGTCTCACTATCTGTTTATATAGTACCTTTTTTGTATTAATTACGATCATTAAAATTGTGGCACTGTGAAAAATAAATGAACAATGAACAATTATACAGCATGTTAAGGTTTCAAGGTTCAAGGTTTTATTTATTTCCACAGCATCAAAATCAACGAATAATACAAAATAATTACAAATGAAACAACAATCTACAGATACTATAGAATGCATTTGAATTAAAGATACTGCAGAGGAGCCCATTAAGAAGCAACGACTTTAAGCATAGGCCCCTGGCAGGCGCTAATTGAGCCCAAACCAAGAGAAAGCAACATACAGCGAACAATATTGAAAAGTCAGCTAGTTTTGAAAATATTTAAGGACAATTTATTGATTCTGAACCAATTCGAAACCGATTTAAGTTCGGTGTTTACAGTGTCAGTGAGGTTATTGAGTCTGATATGGGAAAAGAATAAATCAGAGTCATCAGCAAACAATATGAAGGAGATCAAGTTAGAAGACTTTGTAAAATCATTATAAAAAGCAAAATCCTAAATTATGAAAAACTGAAACAAAGCTCTGGTTGATTCCCGAATCCCATTCCCAAGGGATATGTTTACTGGAATGGTCGGGAGAATGATTGGACACGTGAAATGGAATATTGAAATAAATATCATCATCGTTAATTAGGAAATTAAAGGTTGATGATCAGAAGACGATTCCATTTTTTTTCTCCAACCTGGATTTCGATGATTCTTGGGCGGTACGATGTTTAGATGAAGCTGCCATGGCCCACTGGAGATTAGTACCAGAACCAGCTTACAAAAAACCTTTATATTTGCGTGCAAGTTATATATTTCCTTGAATTTTCCCGGAGATCGGATGTCATGTACACACAGCCGAGACTTGTCGAGGTCTGGAGGTCAAGTCGCAGTGCTGTTTTGCATAATCTGCACAAATATCATAGACGCATGGTGTCATAAATCACTATCAAGTCACGCAAAATACACGATGAAAAACCCAGGTAAGATACGCAGAATCACAACCATTATTTTGGTCGAGAATGTGAATATTGTGAGATGGGAGCTTGCTGCACCCCACGGTTGTCTACGACTTTGATGTTGCATTCGGGTGACGCTTTTCTCACCGCGAAGAAGACTTGTTTTCAAGTTTAAGTATTATAATTTCTGGTTCCTTGGCATTTCCTATGAAACTTAGGAAATGGATCACAAGGTCGATTTTAAGAAAGTAAGTGCTGCTTTCACAGATTGAGATTTTGTATCGATAGCGCAAGTAGACCTAAAGTTATACATCTTTTGTTGGAGTTCGGCTGTTGGAGTCACTGTGGTGAAAAGCAATTGAAGGATTTTCAGATTAATTATTGTGGCTAATTAGCCTATAGGTTTTCCCAGTTACTTTACAGATAAATCTTGTAAATTCCGTGGACAGATACTTTAATTTCCTCCCAGACCATCGTTGGTCTCCATTGGTAATTCCGATTTCGAATTTACACCAATAATCATTTCATATTTAGGTCCAGTGTAATTCACGAATATATATATAGCATCTTATTCGTCCAAATGTTGTGAAATTCGTCTCATGGGGAGATTGGCGTTGAATTAAATAAGCATCGTCGATATCAAACGAGTGTATTAAATCAATCCCCTCTTCATATAACACCCCCCCCCCCGTTTCCTGAAACCTAGATCCGCCCTCAGACATTGCAATAATTATGTTTGGAAAAGTTACGTGAGACTGAGAAACATTTGGTTAGATGGCGTTAGTCAAGTCGCTTGGAAAAACCCCAGCATATTATTACGATGATACACTGCGCTGTTCTCATATATTGGGGGAGCCGAAAGACTGTGTATGGTGATTTTGTCCTCAAGTCTAAGCCCTGCACAGAAGCAAGAATCTTCCAATTCATGCATGTAAAGATCTATTTGTTTCGATGTGTCGGTACGTCAAAACCTCAGTAGAAGATGTTACATAATTGTACTTGTTATGTAAAGGCTTCCACAATGGCTGATGGATCTATGTCTGAAATGCCCGGTGATGAACAATCCCAGGATACTTGTCAAGTTCAATCCAAAAAACCCTTTTTTTCAAGGTACATGTTTTAGAAAACGTGCTCTAAAAACTACAACAAATGCAAAAGTGGGGCCGCTTAAGTCAAAGTTTGTACTCAGTTATGACTTGTGTTAATTGTGAAAATAATCATCCTTGACAAACTAAGTTGAAAATGTGTCTCTGCATACAATGGAAAACTTACAGAGGCTGGGATTTACATATTTAAAGTGCCGAGTATAGATATAATATAGTTGTTAATTAAAAAATAGATTGTCTCCTTGTATCACAGGTCCTTGAGGAGCTTGGCTACTGGGGAAACATCAAACGTTTTGCTGGGGCCAGTGCCGGTTCAATGGTTGCTGCACTGGTGGCTGTGGGATACAACTCGCATGATATCGAGACATTCCTGAGAGGCGGTATTTCGAAAGTCTTCCTTGGTGAGTAGGCCAAACCGTATTGCATCATCGGGGATGGGGTGTGGCTGAGGAGGAGGGGCGGAGACTGGGGAGGAGGGGAGTGATAATATTTGTGGTCATCTTTGATAGTGCATTGGATACGAGCGAATGTACAGAATGGTGGTATGTGGTTTGATTTCAGACGCCAGATTTGGTAAACTTAGTTTTCTTCCTAACATGCTGAGACGCTACGGTTGGCATCCGGGCAAGAAGATCTTCCACTGGTTCGGTGAACGAGTCAAAGAGAAGACGGGCAATGCGGATCTGACATTTAAGCAGGTGGGTGCAACACAGTAGTGAGAAAGGGGAGAAGATAATGTCCCTTATAATGCGTATTTTGTATGATTGATATTGTTGCGTGCGTCGGGGAGATGTTTTTAGCGCTGTTTATCAATTAATGTTTGAGATACACGATACACTCTAAACAGTCCCGGGTAACTCTTCCGGATCAAAATGACACTTCTCCTTAATACTCACAATGACCCGCAAATCTGGGCAAAAGTGTCATTTTGAGCCAGAAAAGTGTCATTTTGACCAGGATTTATGCAAATAAGGTGCCCTCGTGCCCTTCTAAATATGCTTTGTATAGGCCATATGACCCAGTCGGTTACTATTCCAAACACAAGCCACCCTACCATGAACAGATCGTGAGGTAGCAAAGCTTCTGTTTTTACCCAACCAGCTGTACAAACGAGGAACGGAGCTTTGTATTACCGTGGCCAACATGAACACCATGGACTGCACGTATTGCCATGTCAAAACCACTCCCGATCTTCCCATCAGAAAAGCAGTTCAGATGTCCGGCTGTATTCCAGGTACAGACAAAGCAGGCCTATATTGTCTTGGCTAAAGAAGGCCTACTTTAATTCTTTAACATCAAGTTAAAGTTTGCTTATGTATTACCCGATTTATGCAACAAATCGTCACTTTATGATTTACAATAAAGTTTATCGTCTATATAAAAAAATAGTTTCAATCAATCTAGTCAAAGGTTCCAGCACGAAGATGTTCAATGTATATTAAAGTTTGTGATTGAAAAATACTCAATTGCTTTCGCAAAGATCAAAACTTTGATATTTCTCGAAAAATGGTATGTGTCCGATTTTTATTACATTTTCTTGACAATGGCGCAAAGGGCCATGTTGATTACGAGAAAAATGGAATGTCGATTTGGCTGCAAAAAGCCTCTGCCTATGAACCACCTACAGAAAGACATCGTGGTTTTACTATTTAGGTCACAGAAGGAATTGCGAAACAGTTCGATCTCGATAAATGGTAAATGACCACTCCTCATACGTCTAGCCTTCCCTTTATGTGATTTATACATGTACGTACTCAACGCATCTGTCAGGATATCTTTGTTCTTATTTTTATCAAAGGGAATGCACATTTCTATCATTTACGGTCTAAAAAGTCCCGGGTCAGATTTGACCTGGAAAAGGGTCGTGTGGGACCTGACCCTTTTCCGGGTCAAAAAATTACCCTTTTCCGGGTCAAATTGACCCGGAAGATGAGTCACAAAGTGTAATTTTAGACCCAGACATGTGTCATTTTGGACCCGGAAAGGATCAGGTTCCACACGACCCTTTTCCAGGTCAAAATGACCCGGAAGATGAGTCACAAAGTGTAATTGTGACCCAGAAATGTGTCATTTTTGACCCGGAAAGGGTCAGGTCCCACACGACCCTTTTCCGGGTCAAATCTGACCCGGAACTTTTTAGAGTGTATGAGGCAAAGTTTGAGGTAACCGGAAGTCGAAAATGTCCTTCTTTTCTTGTTAGATCTCTTTGTGTGTGTATGAATTGACCTTAACTATCAAAAAGAAGGTCTAAATTGCCTTTTGACGAGGGTTTAATGTTACTCCGCCTGGAATCCTCATGCACCACTTCAAAATAATACCTTTTGATATGCGCGTGGAGCATGGAGCAAACGGTTATACTGTTTTCTCTGTACAGGTTTTTTTTATCCTGTGAAGGAAAAGACCGGGAACTCAAAGGACTACTACGTAGATGGAGGACTACTCTGCAACTATCCAATACATTGCTACGACGGTAAAGCTCACTCTTTGTATGTTATTTTTGTGATCAGCCGTCCGCACCCAAAATTTCACTCACGGAACCTCGAACCAAATCATCGACTTATTCAATAAAATGTACACTATTAATTGAAGTCATAAACATTTCATAACTAACTAAAACATTGGACCAGTAGTTGTGCAATACAATGAATGCTTAGATGTCTATTTTAATGGAATTATAGCCTGAAATTTAACTCAAGGAAAGTTAACTACATAATAGATTGTTGTATAGTTGTCGGAAAGCTTTAATTTTACATTCTTAAGGGTTAGAAAAGTGCGTGGTTGGCTCAAGGACGGAGCCATAACACAATTTTGGGGGGGCCTAAAAAAAGTCCCCCAAAAAAGTGGCTCCAAAAATTTACGGCCAATTTTTTTGGGGTTTTAAATGCGCTGTGGTGCGATCTGAGGCCATTTTTGATCACTTTAACCATTTTTTCCAGCAAAAGATGGTTGTGTACGCAGTGGCTGCCTTTTTTTGCGACGTCACTTAAAAAAAGCTGGGCTCGTTTTTTTATTTGGGGGAGGGCATGGCCCCCGTTGCCCCTCCCCCTGTATCCCCACTTGGGTTGGCTGCTTAAGTGGGACAATGTAAAAAATGTGTAAAGGATTTAATTTTGCGAGGAATTTTGCTACTATGAGATTATTTTCTCGAATAAGAAATCATATTGTGTATACCTTCAATAGTCGAATCTGCGAGCCTTGTGTACACTTATAGATGACATTGTGTTTCAGGACTGCGTTATCGATGTAGGGCAAAATATACCTATTCATAATCTTAGAAACATATCTTGTTAACTGCATTTTTCTGTTTCAGGCTGGTTTTTGTCCACGAAACCCGAAGATTCCTTTCTTCAACGTCTTCAGCCATTCGAACAACTTCCAAAACTCTGGGACCCCAACAAACGCTTCTCTCCGAAGAACGAGAAAACATTGGGGATCCTACTTGTGAGTGACAGAATGCACTTGATGACAATGTTAAAAGAGAACAGCAAATTTTGTGTCATTTATTCATCGCCTTCATTTGAAATCCGAGTTAATTGATATGACATACTGGTGCTACTTGTATCCACCCTTATCGACTCTGTCTTAAAAAAAATCTTAAGTCAGTACATCAATCCTTTCACAAGGAGTTCAATTATGTGACAATGCTCAAAGGATAAACAAGTCTTCAGTAGGTAAAACTGAAATCGTTTTCCTTAAGTTGTTCTCGAGTCTCGTAGTCTACGAACGCTCTGAAATATACACCTAGAGTTTTACAGTTTCACTGCTTGTGAAGTATCATTGGTGACGTTTACTAACGGTATGAGGTCACAATTATTATGGCCCCTTTAACTATTAATTACCTTCATGTTTGTGTGATCTCATTCAGTATGCCGACGATGAGAGGGAGATTATGAAGGACGACCTGGTGCAACGTTGTGAGAAGTATATCAAAAAGTCTGAGGAGCCGGACTTCCCAAACACTCATCTGGCCAAGTAAACTCCCTTTTCATTTTTGTTAACGATATTGTGGCGGGAATCTCCCGGGCCAAACCTAAGTTCGTTGGGACCAAGTCTGACACCTATTAGAGTGTAGCTGATCTTCCCGTACCCAAGCTTTCCCAAGACGAGAGACCACTCAGAGCGACCTCAAGGCTTAGGGAGCAGGTCCGTTTTGGAGGAAATATACCGCCGATTGTGATGATTGTGATTACTCTCTGTTAATTGCACAATAAACCAGCTTGAAATACACCTTGACAACAGGATTGTCGGCACAACAAATATGATCGTAATTTATCATACAATAATCAAGAAATATACAGTAGTAATTGAGTCTTAATGAGGTTGTTAATTACCAGGGTCACTTAATTACACTTGGGAGACAACTAACAGCTCGCATAAGCAGCGACGCGCACAGCCTTACGGTGCTCAATTTAAACAATCCACAATGTACGCCAATGTAAGTAATGCACGCCAGTGAAAACAATACACGCTAATGTAAGTAATGCACACTAATGTAAACAATGTTCACCTATGTAGACAATACACAGCAATGTAATTAATGTACGCCAATGTAAGTGATGAACGCCAGTGAAAACAATACACGCTGCATGCACGCCAAGGTAAACAATATACGCTAATGAAAGAATGTACGCCATATTGTAAATAATACACGCCAATGTAAGTAATGTACGCCATTGTAAATAATACACGTCAATGTAAGTAATGCACGCCAATGTAAACAATACACGCTGTTCAGCCTTAAAGCTATAGTCCATCATTTGCAGCCATCCGAAAAAGTAACTGGCGTATCATTGTTGAAAAACATACTAAGTTGAAAGATGGTAAGTGGACTAAACTCCCTATGAAATTCTTCTTTCTGGCAAGCTGTCATTTTGAAGTAATCAACGATAGGAGGCCTTTCCAACGGTGCGTCTTAAGATGCACCGTAGGAAAATTTAAATTAGTAGTTCGTTTTGTTATTCGGCTCAGCGCGCGCAAGCATTGGCACGACGCACAGGCGCGCGCGGTTGCTATAATTCGTTGGATCAGTGCGCGACATCGCGTATAGCTGGAATTCAAAACAATTAAAAACATGATTCAACAACTTTTGATTTGAAATTGAGATCCTAGAATGCCGTTTTTATCGGAATACACAGCTGAAGCTGAGCTGAAACTTCATAAGGTTAGTTGTTTAGTATCCTTCATTAGATTTTGAACACTTGTGTTGCTTCAAACGAACAAAATGCACAAATTACAAATGATGGACTATATCTTTAACCTGATTTACGCTTTTACCCATGCAAGCTAGCGCCAGCATCGTACAGTACATTCACTTGTTCTGCTGCGCGTCAGCATCACACAGCGCAACTGAAGCGCAGTCAGTGCCTTTACACAGCGCGCGTCAGCATTACCCAAAACCCAGAGCGCCAGCAATACATTACCTTAACCGTCCGCTGTCTATGACACAACTCCCCCGCGCGATCACGTGAGAACCTCACGTATACACGCAAACGCTGTACAAGCACATATGCATGTACTTAACCTATGGGCCTTTGGCAACCAATAACGTACGTGCATTGAGTCACTGCGCGCTAAGCCACGCCCAGTCACGAACGTACTACATGTACAGTTCATGACATTATAATACAATCACGTTGCAATGAGCAATAGCACTAGACTGGTTAAAAGTCCCTACACTTTCCGTTACAATATCATAGCATAATAGCTAAACTCTGACACGTCTCGTCATAGATGAAACGTAAATACATAATCTGAAAAGGCTTTTGCAATGGCCCATACGAGATGGAGAAGCTATTATGAGCATTATGGGTTTATTGTAGTCGATCTTTGTACATTTCAGGGTAACTTACGGTGTACCTCAAATTGTCGCCACATCGCCACGCGCGCACCAATCTCCATATAAGGAGATTGTTAGTACTACCTGCGCGAGGCACATACCATACACATAGCTAGAGGTGCTTCACAAACATGAAGTAAATTTGTTGTGCAAAATCTTTGGAATTTATAATTTTGACTTGTTTTGACTTTTCGACCGTCTAAAGACGCATCATTGGAAATTTCCGCTAGTAGTTCGTTTTTTTTATTCGGCGAAGCGCGCACAAGCGTTGACACGACGTATAATATTCATTGAATTCTTGATGAGCCACATATGTAGTCTCAGCAGCAAATTCTGTTCATGCCAAGATAAACAGATAAAAAGTGTCAAAATTGACAAACAAAAGTATGAAATCAATTATCTTATGTAACACAGAAACCGGAAAGAGGCAATGCAGATAATCGAGAAAAAGAGGACCGAGCACCAAACACTTATTGAGTCGTTTTCCAAGTTTTTCAAGGTACTTCGGGACAGCGACATCGACCACAGCGGGACTATCAATGAACAGGACTTCGAGAAGGCCATGACTAAGGTATCAGTGGCGTAGTCAGCGGTGGGGGGGGGGGGGGGGGGGGGTTTCCCCCCCCCCTTCTTTTAAAGAGTACCCTTTTGTAAACAAGTGCCCCTTTTAAGTCTTAGAGTGTGTTTTGTATACAGAAGTGCCCTATTCTGACCAGCTGCCTTTAACGGTTGCCCTTTTTAGAATTTCGCGGGAACGTGGGCAATTATTGTGCCGCCCTGAAAAGCGCCTATTGTCCAAAAGTGCCCATGATCGTCCGATTTGAACAGTGCCCCACAGGAAGTTATATTGCCTCTGCAGCTATTTGGAAGATTTCTCCTGTGTACAAGGTCTCACTCCTCCCCCGAAAAACAAGAATTTTCGTATCAATATCATAGTCAGTCGAAGGTTACAGTTTCTAAGCGCATGTTATCTTTTTAACGAGAACGTACGTAATTGTTTACTCCTCTCCTTCACAGCCAAACTCGGAGTTTACAACCGAAGACAAGAAGCAGTTATTTGGAGATGACGTCAGTGACGCCAAGGCATTTTTCAAACAGCTGGACACCAACGGAGATGGCGAAGTAAGAATAATGAAGTTCATTTCATACGCCTACAAAAGCCCCTTTTTATAGGAAACTATACACAAACTTATAATCTTATAAGTCTGACGGTCCGGTTTAAGGACATTATTTTCAGTGGATGAATCTAAATATCCACTTAAAGGCATATAGATCATTTGCATTTATCGCAATAGTAGACTACTGAATTATTATCAAAAACCTCACTCGGATTAAAGATTGTATTGGAAATATTTAAACCCCGTGATGGCTTGCTATTATTTATGAGAAATGTAGGTGACAGGGTTTTCCACTGTTTTCTAAAAAAAAAAAATTATATCCACTGTACTAAAACTTCAACAGGTTAGGTTTTGAACAGTCCCCTGTGGATTTTGAGTGGTGTTATTATTGGAAATACGGACCAAATGCATAAAAAGCAAATGATTCTACATGTACAATATATTATCTACAAATTAAGAACCTACATTTGGGTTTTTTTTTCTCGAAGTTATCTGTATGGGAACTGATGGCGATCGGGGAGACTAAAGGCTTGGAGATTATGGACCATTTCCGGGGCTACAGCCGGCAGGAAATCACTGGTATGGGGAGCTACTTCGGCACCGTTGTGAACAGCTTGCTGCTCAATATGAAGAGAATCTTTGTTCAGGTAATCCTTATTTCCATAAGTAGTACATGTAGTAATAGTCCTGGGATGTTGGGGTGTTCTGGATGGATAAGTACCTTTGGCGATGGGCAGCCGCCCCATGTTCATGGGGCTCTAACCTCTGGTTCCAACAGTGCACCCTATCTCATGTATGGCTCCACGGAACTGCTGATGCACGGCAGTGGCCACAACCCAGTATACTGACCTCGGCTGGTCAGCTACATGAGTGAACCTGTACGGTGGAATCCTGCAGATGAGGCTCCCCTTTAGTGAATATGTCAGCTCGGCAGCAGGGGCTGGCAGCTGCAATCACAGCGTGGTCACTTTCTTCATGCAAGTGTCTCCGGTATGTTGTAGCAGACCGTCAAGCGGAGGCATAGTTAATCCGTGGCCTGTATAACGGTATTAAAGAGGTCATCAGCCCTACCCCATAGAAGAGTGCTCCACTGCTGTCAGCTTCTGATCCATCAGCATAGCTTGACCGGTGGGCAGAGCAGTACAGCTCTCTGTACGCTAGCGAAGCTGAAGTGAGCTCTGATGCATTAACCTACTGCCATAACGTCCAATCCTGCATGAGCTTGATAGCGATATAACCTGGTTGCAGTGAAACGTGCCGTCAGCGTCAAAGATAATTCCTTCCTCGATCGCTACCGATTTGTCTTTGAATTCCGGATTTCTGCGATAAGTTATCACGGTAACGCGGTATTGAGGAATAGGTATCTCTGAATTCCGGATTTTTGTGATAAATTATCACGGTAACGCGGTATCGAGGAAAAGGTATCTCTGTATTCCGGATTTCTGTGATAAATTATCACGGTAACGCGGTATCGAGGAAGGAATTATCTTTGAATTCCGGATTTCTGTGATAAGTTATCGCGGTAACGCGGTATCGAGGGAGGAATTATCTCTGAATTCAGGATTTCTGTGATAAATTATCACGGTAACGCGGTATCGAGGAATACGTATCTTTGAATTCTGGATTTCTGTGATAAATTATCACAGTAGCGCGGTATCGAGGAAGGATTTATCTTTGAATTCCGGATTTCTGTGATAAATTATCACGGTAACGCGGTATCGCGGAAGGCAATTCAAGCTTCCGTACTAAACCGCCCGCTTTACGTCGGCTTTTTTGACTTGATGAAGGCTTTTGACTCATGTCAATCGTTTTCGGCCTGTTCTCCATCTTGAAGCGCCTGGGTTGTTCAGACACGCTACTGTCCATGCTCATGATATTCCACGATAACATGCAAGCCACGGTCCAATTCAACGGATCTAAATCCAGGAAGCTCCCGATCCGGTGGCGTCAAACCGGGTTGCGTAATAGCTCCCACTCTGTTTGGGATCTTCTTCTCAGCCCTCCTCCATTATGCATGCCTTTCCAGATCCCTCTGGCGTACTGCTCCACACTCGCAGCTCAGGAAAGCTACTCAACTGCTCTCGTCTCCGTGACAGGACTAAAGTCAGACGCGTCCTCTTTCGTGAACTCCTGTAGGCAGATGATGCTGCTATTGTCGCCCACAGTGAAACTGATCTCCAATTCCTGTGCAGTTCCTTTGCCAAAGCTTGCTCGGGGCTCGCCATGAAGATCAGCCTGGGTTAAAAGACAGTTGCTCTCTCGCAGGTTTCTCTAGTTCCTCCCACCATCTCCATCAATGGGACAACTCTGAGCGTGGTCGATGAGTTCACATTACCTTGGTTCTACCACCACCAAACCCAACTCCCTCGGTGCTGAACTCGACCCCTGCATTGGCAAGGCCGCAACCACATTCGGCGACATTCGGGCCATGATGATGATGAGGAGTAGTAATAGTCCTAGTCGTCGTCGCCGTCGCCGCTGCCGCCGCTGTTTCTGCTGCCGCTGCCGCCGCTGCCTCCGCCGCCGCCACCGCCGCTGTTGTTGTTGTTTCTGTTGTTGCTGTTGTTGCTGCTGTTGTTTTTGCTGTTGTTGCTGTTGTTGCTGTTGTTGCTGTTGTTGCTGTTGTTGCTGTTGTTGCTGTTGTTGCTGTTGTTGCTGTTGTTGTTGTTGTTGTTGTTGTTGTTGTTGTTGTTGTTGTTGTTGTTTATGAGCACTTTGGCAGTCTAAGTGTCCTTTGTGTCAGTCACTGTAGATCTGAAGGTAACGTGGATATTTCCATATGGAACTTGATACACAGTTAAATAAAGACATTTGAGAATTAAATAAAAGACATTCCGCTGCGTTCAGATTCCCTATTTTTGAGTGGTATTTGTCTATTTGCTATGCCTTTAACACTTAAAATCAAAACTTGTAAAAACATTGTCTCCTCTTTCCAATTTGGTGACTTGGTTTTATGTGGTATTGTTCTGCTTAGACAACATTGCATTTCCAATGCGATCTACATTAAGCTAGTTAACCAAAGCCATCTCGTTGCCTGTACAGGGCTCGGACGTGTATCGTACGATCGGTATTAACACCGGTTACCTGGATACTCTGGACTTCAAGATGGAGGAACAAGACCAAACTTATATGGTTCAGGTAACTTTCATTTATGTGGGTGTTATTTGGGGGGATTGCTAATTTTTTTAAGCTTTAGAAATATTATTTTAAAGTACATGAAACGTATCACAATAACTGATGATTTCATCTTTGTTAAATTATGTTTGGGGTAATAACTGACTGGTCGAGTCAGGCAGAATCTTTTGGCCTCTTGAATTTCTTACAAAAACTACATTTAAGAAAAGTTCCAATAGCTTTTTGCCACGTGCTGCATTTCTTTGCAATTCCTAGCCTGGTGATTGTTTCTCTCCAACCTCTGATCCGCTCTGTTTCAAAAGGAGTGCTAATTCCTACCTTCAGTTTTCCTGAGTACATTTAATTTAGTGCAACTCCATTAGAATTGTGACAGTGTTGTGGTCGTAGGTATTATGCTGTAGTACTCGAGTTAAAACTCTTTTTTGTTTCGTTTAGATATCTAGTAATTTAATGATTTGTTCCATTTTCCCCCATTCTCAGCAAGGCAAGCTTGGCTGCATGGCTTTTCTCCGTGAACTCATTGCTGAGAAGAAGTTGGTGCGCAAGACATGAACTGCATGGTGGTAAATCATGGTCAATCATCCGCCTTTTTGCGTTAAAGCTTGTTGAAACGCTCACCAGTTTAGCTTGTTCTAGGCTATGTTATAAGCGAGGACGATGACACTTATCATTGAGGCTGTGAAACGCGTGGTGAACTTGATATTGTACGTTAGGATTTGACAAGAGTGCTCCTACATAAAGTCCCACGCAGTGTAATTTTACGGAAACTATTTTGGTTTTTAAGGACTCATTTTCTTTCACAGTTAGGTAAAATTTTCCATAATATTCTTTCAAAGTTCAATAGTTAGAGGGTTTTTCAGTAAAGTCATTTGTATCATCACGATTTATTGACAGTAAAATGTAAAGTACATGTTCTTTCAAATTGGTATACTAACGATACTGGGTTTCATGGATTTGTAGGTTTTATTTTATATAGCACTGTAGATGTAATCTTAACTTCTGTGATGAAACTTGTCTTGTTTACAGACGTTTTACAAGGAATATTCAGAGTAAGTTGTGAAGTAAAATTGAATATCGTATACCGAGCTTATAATTCGGGGCGTGTGGTAAGATTTCTATAATTATATTAATTTACTTTTGCTTTTGTTGGTTTATTTTATAGGTTTTCCCTGTTATTTTAACATAAGTATCACACGAATTCCCTATATCGATACTTTAATTTCGTCCCAGAACATCGCCAAGTTCACTTCTTAAAAGCCACCACTAAATTTCATTCAACGTTCAGTATAATTCAAATTTTTAGCATACCGATTCGTCCAAAATCTTTGAAGTTCGTCTCTTGTAGCAATCGGCGTTGAATGACAAAGTAAATTCGTTTTTTTCGTTAACTTTAACGTTTTGGTCATTTTAATTCTGATCGTGCATTTCCCTCATTCTCTAGCCCATAGAGTCCTATAAATTTCGGGGTATTTCTGAGTTGTCTTGTCACTCGTTGTTGAGACTCGATCTGGAAGAAGATGGCTGCCAATGGAGGGCTTCAAAGAGGCCGATACAATAAGGTTTCAAACGCGGACAGAGGTCGCATCATACATAGACGCTTTCGAAGGAGATGAACACGACTATCTGACCGTTGCTGACACTCTTAGCGTGAAGCGCCAAACTGCTCGCAGCATCGTCTTAACTTACCCAACCTCGTGCCCCGTGGGTACGATCTTGTAGCGCCATGTTGTTTCCCATCATGCCTTGCGCGATCGTAACCCCTGGAATTGTGTAAATTTAAATATACAAAATACGGTACATTATAATTAGGGCTGCAGTTTATCCGTTTTACGTGCCGGCGCCATCTTTAAAATGTTAAAAGTTGTGATTTTGAAGAATCAATCCTAGTCAAACACAACGATTGGACGTTGTGTTAATTAGCAAAGATTTGTATTAAATGTACGTACCCCTTTCGTGCCTTTACAACCACAGATACAGGGGTTTTTTTTAGCGAAAAACGCG
>JASAOE010000530.1:0-25000 GCA_029964075.1 Patiria pectinifera
CTTCAAACTTCCAATTCTAGTTGTCAAACGTGTCTAAATACCATTGCCTTTCAACAAAGCTCTCTGCATGGTTTTACAAACTGAATATAAGCATGGATTGTTGCAACCGTCACAAGTCTTTCATGCATGTGTCTTTCTTGCCAAATTTATGGTATCCCTCTCAGGAGAACAATTCATATAAAAAAATGTGTTTTTTTTTTTTTTAGCCCAACTTCTGCTATTTTTTCACCACATTATCCGTGTACACTGTACAGACTGTGTTCATTATTGGTGCCTTTGATTTTAATACACTGCACTGGAAAGATATCTGCTCATCCCCTACATGCACAAATTTGTAAATTCAGAAGAATTTTTTTTTAAAAGAACAGAATATATCTGTCCAACTGTAATTGTGTCATGGTTGTTTTCCTGATTTTATTTAGAATAAAGAGTAACGCCATGGTAATATCACATTTTGAAGTTAACAGAAATCTATATTAATTTTCAACCAAATTTTTCTCAATGAAAATGTGAAAATGTCTGCAAGAATTGTATTGAATGTTCTATAGGAAGACCTACATGTATCATATTTCTAAAGAATTCTATTAAGCGAAGCTTATAGAAAAGGGCCAAACTTCTATAGAACTTTATTGAGTTCTATAGTCTATACAATGTTGCAAAACAAGCTACACATTTTCTATAGAGTTCTATAAAACGTTTTTAGAGAAATTCAAAACCTCTATACAATTCTATAGAGTTCTATAAAACAGTTCATAGAAAAAGTGCCAAATTTTCTATAGAGTTCTATATAATATTTTTATAGAAAATTCAGAAATGCTGAATAAAATTCTATAGAGTTCTATAAAATAGTTTATAGAAAAAGTTCCAAATTTTCTATAGAGTTCTATAGAATATTTTTATAGAAATTGGAGAAAACCTCTATGAAATTCTATAGAGTTCTATAAAATATTTCATAGAAAAAGTCCAAATTTTCTATAGAGTTCTATAGAATATTCTAAATAAAACTAGCCGTATTTCTATAGAATTTTGTTCATTGTTCTATAGAAAAGGTATAATTTCTATAAAATTCTATAAACCGCTGTATAGAATTATGGCCCATTTTTCTATAGAATCTCTATAAAATCTCTATAAAACCTTATAGAAGACTTCTAAAGAAACTCTATAAAATTTCTATAGACAAAATTCTATAGAATGCTTTATAGAATTTCTATAGAATTCTTTCTTATAGAATTCTATAGAACTTTTTTGTAAGGGATTGTATATGACCCATATCTAAAACATACAGTGTGGCATTGGAGAGGTATTGTTGTCCCTATACAGAGTGGCAGGGCCTAACCAATCAGTCTATAGACCTTTATCATGCGGCCACCATTTCAGTCATGTTCCCTGTATCCAATAACAGTACTGAATGGTAATGTTTTTGTGCAAAAAAGGAACCAGACTATTTTTCCTTCCAACCTTCGCAACATGATAATGGTCTATTGAAATGTTCAACTTGGCAACAGGCAATACTCACGTCACCACCGTTCCTGCCGTCTTCGCCACGCCCACCGTTAGGTCCTGGGGGTCCTGGGATACCACGGACACCTGGTGCCCCGGCAGCACCGGTGTCACCGCGTTGACCCTGCAGATACAAGTACACAGAGTCTTTATTCAATATTAACAAAGGGATGAAATTTCAAGGACAGACCGGCGTATGCGTTACCAATCAGAGCAACCGACTTGTGAGGATGCAAGTCTCCTGACAAAGGGCAGAGTATACTGTCCAAAAAGTTGCGTTTCCCTCGGTTCTTTTCAGAACCTCACAAACTCACAAAGAGATTTATCACATGGTGCTATCGTAAACCATTGTCTTATGTATACAATGGCATGTCACATACTTTAATATCTGTGCTCGTCTTTTTTATTTAAAAAAAAAATAAAATCGCCACTCACCATTGCACCTAGTCTTCCGCTGGCACCGGGTGGACCCACCTCACCTCTTGCTCCCTGAGATCAAAAAAAAAAAAATCATATTCACACAAAATTATATGAAAAAAATGTACAAATCTATGTCAGCGATGTGGAAACTAAACAAAGAGGTGGTATCCTTCAGTTTCAGTGATCTGACTATTTATTTACATCTGAATATATCAAGATGGAATTTTATGCGGTACCCGCTGCTATGTACATCAGATTCGAACCAGCCAACCGATCCCGTTAGCTCGGTGGTCGAGTGGTAAGACATCTGCACTAGAAAGTAGGAGGTCGTGGGTTCGAGTCCCACCCGAGTGATTTTTTCCAACTTTCACTCGGGAGGTAATACACTGAGTATACAGTGTTTAATCGTCGGTGAAGGGCAAAAACCTATAATTTGATTTACATATGAAGTTCTCCACAACAGGTTGATAAAACCGAGTATCACCTGGTGTCCAACCGAACCCTCTCTGTCTCTGGTCCAACGTCTGATATATCTAAGCATGCAAACTTATGCGACCCCGTGCGCCAGCCAATCGCAGTCGACTTAACAAAATTGTGACGTCTTTTCGATCAGAAATGTGGACTAAGCTGTTGATTGGTCAATTTGGATGCTGTGATTTTGTAACACAACAACGGGCACAGAGATTTAATCAAACAGGCTGCGTGGCACAGCCTGTTTTTGCTAACACAATTCACAATGCAAAAACATAATAGATGTTGTGTCTAGGTTTTATCAGATGTCTGTGACAACGGGTTACCGAAGACCCGATATAAAAGGTGCACACTGAACAAGGGCGGATCCAAGGGGGTCAAAGGGGGCCATGCCCCCCCCCCCCCCCCCAAAACGAAACCAATTTTTTTTTTTTATGTGACATTGCAATAAAGGCAATTTTTGGGGCCCTTAAGCGGGCCCCGAACCCCGAGCCGTAATTTTTTTGACCCACTTTTTGGGGGGACCAAAATTTTTTTGGCCCCCCCCAAAAAAAATTGTGTTCTGGATCCGCCCTTGACACTGAATGGTCAGAATCTCGAGGTCAAGACGCAGCCTCGTTTTGCAAAAGTAATCGCCGAATCTTCTTGCAAATCATAGACCCTTGCTGTGCAAGGGGATATTAAACAGACTACATAAAACCAGCATTAGGCTTATGAAAATGAAAATTTTAACTGAATTTCTGAATTGCTACTCACGACAGATCCCGTGGGTCCAGGCATTCCACTCCGTCCAGGACTTCCGGCAACTCCCTTTAAGTTGGAAATGAAAAAAAAAGGGAAAAGTTAGGGATAAAAGTTTAATTTTCACATCTGACAAATGACAACTGCCTCAAAGAAAAAAACGTGAAAAACGTCATTCCAAAGAAGTTGGAAATTTAAAAAAATTTAGATAAAGGTTAGGGGAAAAAGTTTCATTTTGACATCTGATAACTGAAACTGTCTGAAACAAAATGAACAAAATGTGAAATCCATTCAAAAACATGAGAATATAATGTTCATAACATACCACTGCGCCTTGTTCACCAGGTTCACCGCGTGATCCTGCTGCTCCTGTGGCTCCCTGTAAACCAACAAATCAGATCAATATTTCATATCCTAAAATCTAAACCCTTATGGAAGAAATATGTATAATTAAATATTTGGGGCTATTTTTTTTCCAAATTTTTCAACTTCCTTTAAAAGATTTCTTGAGTCATTCGGGTGAATGAATTGACTTACAGTTGGTCCAGTACGTCCTGGTGAACCGATTCCTCCTGGGGTCCCTGATTACCAAGGGTTCCCCTCCCCCACCACCCCTCACACCCCTCCCATAACCAGTGTTGTAGGACTCGGACTCGGGACTCGGACTCGAGTCCGGACTCGAGTCCTTTTTTCAAGGACTCGGACTTGGACTCGAGTCCTTTGCTCAAGGACTCGGACTCGGACTCGGACTCGGACCCCAAGGACTCGAGGACTCGGCTTCGAGTCCGGCTCGAGTCCGGCAAAATCGGGTCTTTTTTAGGTGTTTTATTTCAATTATTTTATGTCTTTCACCTTGATTTGGTTTTGCTGTGGAACCGAATTCCGCAGTTCTGCCGCTCGCAAAAATAACTTGCCGATTGATCAATGATCAATTGATTCATTCCAACCTAACCTAGCCAATTGCCCACCAAATAAATCGATTCATCAGTTATTCAGTTGCTTGCCGATGTGTTGGACTTTTTGTTCAATATTACTAACATGGTTGACACAATGACAAGGAGCTATCTCAGCCGCATGGAATCAACGCCATACAATTGGGCTCGAATTCATACCCATTTAGCGCACGTGGGTGCTTTTACACGCCCAATATGATCAATATCGCCCAACGTGCCGCGTATTGCATGTACGATACAACTTCCGGGTTTGGGGTGTTTGGGCGAAAAAAACACCCAAAATCTCAATGATCTGCGTCGCTCGCTTCACTTTACACACAATCAGTAATATTAATCACGTTCGCGTGTGTTGTTTACCGTGTTGAACTGCATGACTGTTGACTGTTGTTTCAGCTGGATTTTTGATACTTCAAATTTTATTTGTTCCGTTAATATCAGGACTCGGACTCGGACTCGAGTCCTTTTTTCAAGGACTCGGACTCGGACTCGGACTCGGACATCAAAAATTGACAAGGACTCGGACTCGGACTCGAGTCCTTTGCTCAAGGACTCGGACTCGGACTCGGACTCGGATGAGGAGGACTCGACTACAACACTGCCCATAACCCTCTCCCAACCCAGTGAGTTCTAGTATATTCACTGACATGACTTACAGTTGGTCCAGTACGTCCTGGTGCACCAACTCCTCCTGGGGGTCCCTGATCACCAACGGTTTCCCCCCCCCCCCCACCACCCCTCACACCCCTCCCCAAATCCTCTCTCACCCCAATCTACTGATGTGACTTACATTTGGTCCAGTACGTCCTGGTGCACCGACTCCTCCTGGGGGTCCCTGATCACCAACAGTTCCCCTCCCCCACCACCCCAACAACCCTCCCCTAACCCTCTCTCAACCCAATCTACTGATGTGACTTACATTTGGTCCAGTACGTCCTGGTGAACCGACTCCTCCCTGATCACCAACAGTTCCCCTCCCCCACCACCCCTCACACCCCTCCCCTAACCCTCTCTCAACCCAATCTACTGATGTGACTTACCGGTGCTCCAGTACGTCCTGGTGCACCAACTCCTCCTGGGGGTCCCTGATCACCAACGCCTCCCCCACCACCCCAACAACCCTCCCTAAACCCTCTCTCAACCCAATCTACTGATGTGACTTACCGGTGCTCCAGTACGTCCTGGTGCACCGACTCCTCCTGGGGGTCCCTGATCACTAATGGTTCCCCTCCCCCACCACCCCAACAACCCTCCCTAAACCCTCTCTCAACCCAATCTACTGATGTGACTTACCGGTGCTCCAGTACGTCCTGGTGCACCAACTCCTCCTGGGGGTCCCTGATCACTAATGGTTCCCCTCCCCCACCACCCCAACAACCCTCCCTAAACCCTCTCTCAACCCAATCTACTGATGTGACTTACCGGTGCTCCAGTACGTCCTGGTGCACCGACTCCTCCCTGGGGTCCCTGATCACCAACACCTCCCCTAGGTCCCTTCTCTCCACGCGCTCCTACTGGTCCTTGCGGTCCCTGAAACCAACAACAAAAAGACCACGCTTAACTTAAAGATACTAATAATCAACCAACTGAAACAGAGGCCACACCCAAATCTATAGTCTAGAAGTAATGTCCAAGTCTTCGACAATTCCAACTACAAGGTACATGCTGAAGTTTTTGGGGTCTTAATGACCTACCTGTCCTCCTGGGTTGCCTTGGGCTCCACGCTCCCCTGCTCTACCTCTCTCACCCTGTTTTGACGAACGAACCAGAAACAAGTTATTTTTATGGGAATTGTTCCTCAATCCGCATTTCAACTAGTCTTTTAACCCTTGAGTTACAGAGAACATGGGCGTCGCCAGGATTTTTTCTAGAGGGGGGCAAAAAAAAATTTTGCCAAAAAATGCTTGTATTTCTCAACACATTCTCGATTTATCAGTTTTAGAGAGGGGCAGGGACATTTTGCCCCCCCCCCCCAACTCATTAAATTTACACCACTTTGTCTTCGCGCCTCTTTTTTTTTTTTTTTTTTTTTTTTTTTTTTTTTTTTCTTTTCCAGGGGGGGGGCAAGTGCCCCCCCTTGCCCCCCCCCCTCGCGACGCCCATGACAGAGAAGTACAGTAAATGTGCCATCGTTTTTTGTTTTTGACAGATACAGTAAGCTTTCTGGAAAAAAAAAATTGCCAAAGCTTTTAAAATTGATTACAACTTACAGGATTTCCTTTAGCTCCGGGGAGACCTGTACGACCAGATCTTCCAATGTCTCCCTGTACGCGGAAATAAAAGAAAACACGTGAAATGCACGACAACTGATATTTCAATCAGAAACTGACAAATCAGTGACAATGCAAAACAAGAAAGACATGAAGGGCGGAAAAGTAGCAACTTAAAAGATCAGTCTCTGCTTTGGAAGTAAAATAGAAGTAAAACATATTTTTTGAGTTAAATTTGACTAATACAAATAAACCCAAAAGCTTTTTTTCAGAGATACTTTTTAGGACTTGGAAAATATACAGGGTGAGTAAAAAAAACGAAACCCAAATGTCGGGACTATTGTTTTACTGAAGTTCTGCATGTAGCACTTTAAAAATCTAGAATATAAAAGCCCAGTTCATAAGCTTTCTTTGAGTATGAGAATCATTCAAATCACTCATGTACTTTTCAAGTTACAGAATTTTAAACACAACCACCGTTTAAAGTTCTGTCCACGGATCACAAAAAAGGTGTGCGCTCCTTCAGCAAAACGAAAACAATTTACACACTTCCCTTTTGTGATTTGTTTTCGTTTTGCTGAAAGAACATTTGTGATCCATGGACAGAACCTTAAAACGGTGGTTGTGTTTAAAATTCTGTAACTTGAAATGTACATAAGTGATTTGAATGATTCTTGTACTAAAAGAAAGCTTATGAATTGGGCTTTCATATCCTAGATTTTGAAAATTCAACATGCAGAACTTCCCTAAAACAATGGTCCCAACATTTGGGTTTCATTGTTTTTACTCACCCTGTATAATGTCAATACATTGCAGTATTAGTAACAAGAACAAGTCAGACAGACAGACAGACAGATAAGCAGACTGACTGACATACCTGCTCTCCCCTCAGCCCTGGGGATCCGGGTGCTCCTGGGGGGCCGGAATTTCCCTGAAGGAAAAAAAACGAAGAGAGTAGTTGTGAAAGCACAACAATTAAAACTGGGAAAAATCTGTGACTATTCCACTGGAAATCTTCCTGTTCATTGAGAACACTGTTCCTCCTAGTGACAAATCGGGAGGTCTCCATCAAAAGGCTGAATTTGGTGGTAGTTTTCCGGAGACACACTCTGGGCCACAGGTTCCAATCCCGCTTTGGATGGAATCAAAAATAAAAGCAGAATATATTTCAAAGGACTTACCCTTGAGCCAGGAGATCCTGGCCCGCCACGCTTGCCTGTTGCTCCTCGGGCACCCTACACATAAAAAAAAATTGAAAAAAATGTTTATTTAATTTTACGAAGACGAGAATCCATTAATGAAAAGGTTTGCTCAAGTTAACCATGTAATGTCTATGTATCAGACACAAAGCAATTTAAATAAAAAAATAAAATAAATAAAAAAAAAAATTAAAAAAAATTACTCACAGTAGCTCCAACAACACCGATGCCTCCAACACCACCCCGATCACCTGGGGTTCCCTAAAATATAAAAGAAATTTATGAGTAAGGCCATTTTATTTATATCTTGAATTATGGATCATCAACCAGAATAAATATGATTTAGAACAAATATTTAAACATTGAAAATACTGACTTTGATGGCCAAAAATTGAAGACTTTTGATTCAAGTTTAAACAAGCAACATTGGCTGCATGGCCACGACTCTGCGCATCTTACTATAGACAGAGAGAGGGATGCTCATCTATATCGAGTTGCTCAACCGTATTCATACTCATTCGCATCCATTTGCGATATTGTCCAATGGTAACGGTGTTCGACTCAAGCACCATGATACGTGGGTGCGAACCCTGATGGGGAACATGGTGCTTGTGTTCTTGGGCAAGACACTTGACTACAATTGCCTCTCCACCCAGGAGTATAAATGGATACCTGTGAAGGTAGAGACCAGACTGCGCTGACCTTGAGCTGCTGCTCAGTGCAAAAAATGGTCTCGTAGCCTAATGAACAGGGTAATAATCGTGAAGCATTTTGAGGACATTTGTATAAAGCGCTATATAAGGCCAAAAAAAAAAGTTTCCGGTTTCTGGTATGGAGCTTGCCCAAAAAGTGGTGCGGCGACGCGGCTTTTTTTGTTTTTTACCTGATATTTTTTGCTTCAAATGTCGGCTGATGACTGCAAATGGTGCCCGACTAAACTTAGTGCAAATATATGGGAGTCCAGAGAGGCCACATAAAGCTTATTCTCGACCATAATCCAATCTAAAAACACGTTAAAATTGTGCAGCAGCAGGATTCCAGTCAAACCAGTGAGTTTGGCGGTTTTGAGACATCATCTTTCATTGAAAAAAAAACTTTTTCATTTTGCCGACGCGCATGGCTACAGCGACGCGCGCGCATACCAGAAACCAGAGACTTTTTTTGGGGGGCCTAAGCACCGCATTATTATAATTTATTTGTGGTATGTGTCACACAATTCACGTATACTACTTCTTGCTCCTAAAATTCCAGAAAGGAAAGGTTTTAAAAATCTTAACAATGTCAAACTTACGGGTAGTCCTGGGATCCCAAGGCGCCCAACGTCACCAGGGGCTCCTTTATCTCCCTGGAAAACCAACAAAAAAAGTCATTTTATCCATTTGTAAAAATGTTTTCAATTCAAATCTGAAAATGTCAATTTGAAAACACAAATAAATATTGAATCCAACAAGTTTGACAGACAGAAAAAAGACGTAAGGTTGTTGGAGGAATTAAACATATTTCTAAAACTGCTTTAATAATACTCATTGTAATGTTTCTTAAAATAACTTACACAGCTTTCTGAAAATGTCCATCATGAAAAGGGATTGATTATAGAGTAATTTACCCCTTCTCCATCACGTCCGTCGCGTCCATCCGCTCCAGAGTCACCATCTGGACCTGCAGGTCCAGCCAAACCCATCGGGCCCCTCTCTCCTCTGTTACCCTGATAGAATGACAAAATGAAACATCAAGTAACAAAACAAAGGAAAATCTAGTTGTAAAGTCTTGGTTTCCTGCTACATTACATTTCTGTGTTTTACACCAATATATCAATAAAAAGCCTGAAACACTACTAAAAACCTGAAACTACTCTTACCCTCTTTCACAAGTGTGTTTTCTGGATGTTTCAGACCAAATCCAGCACTTTCAATTTGTCACATTTCAAAAACAAAAACCTAAATTCAGGTTAAAACCTGAAAAGTGGCATCTCTGTTTACAAATGGAAACAAATTGGGTTCAAATTCTTACAAAACGAATCCGCATACATTTTTCTTTTGAATAAAGGACTTACAGTCAACCCCGTTGGTCCTCCCTGCCCTGGGGGTCCGGCAACACCAGGAGTTCCCCGCTTACCCTGGGGTCCACGCGCTCCGGTTGCTCCCACACCACCCTGGGGGAAAATTTCAAAGAATTTCAAATAACGAGTGTAACATTTCTGAGAAAATCTTATAATAGTATTTATAATCTTGTTTTGATAATTTTCTAGCTTACAACTTTGGTGAGATTGATGTAAATTGTGAAAAATTTGTGGACGGACTTACATTAGGTCCTCCGGGTCCGACAGCTCCTTGGGGTCCAGTGTCTCCACGTGCACCTTGAGCTCCTTGAGGTCCAGCCGGCCCCTCAGGTCCCATGTCTCCAGCGATACCCTAGAGACAAGACGATCTCATCATATCAACCAACTGTATTCGCTAAACAAAATTGCTCACCGTGGGAAATTGATTGATTGAATAAAACAAGCTGCGTGTACTGTGCTCCCACAAGATTAGTGTGAAGTTGCCAAAACGACATTCTGACATTTTGGTTTTATTACAGAATAGACTCTGTGCATTAATTGATGGCAATTCGCAGTGAGAGAGCTCTTTTCAACAAGCAACGTTGGTACTCTTAGTCTATGGTATCAACTATCAAATCAAACATTAAAACCTGATGAAAATATGAGACCAGCTTCAGTGGAACAACATTTCTGAAGATGTAAGAACCTTGTCATCAACCATCGACTTACACTTGGTCCTCTCTGTCCAGTTGCACCAGGATTCCCTGTTCGACCCTCTTCTCCCTGTACGGAGAGAAAACCAAGCGGTATGCATGTTGGATATGGATGAATTAACTGAACCACGTCCTGTGCTTTTAGTTAAGCAGATTTCATGAATTGGTAAGTAATTTTGGCTTGTGCGCATGCGTGCACTCCATAGCTAAACATTCTGTGCTGAAATGGTTAGCGTATAAATTCTTTGCTGGGCTGTAAGCACAGAGGTCTCCACCAACTAGGCCCAATTACACGGCACTGCTGAACAGTTAGCACTGCTGCACAGTTATGTAAAGGTCCTTACCTGCCATATAATTGGAATTATGTGAGGTCGAGGAGGAGAGACTCACCTTGTATTTTTGTCCCTGGTAATGCGGTTTGTACGACCCTTTGAAGAAAATGGTTCATTCCTTCATTCATAAACTAAAGCAGAAAATTGTTCTAACCTAAAGAACTATTCCAGTGCGTGGATATGTGCTAACAGTTGTGCGTGCATGGAGAATTCTGTTGTTACGTCCCCGATTTAAGCAACTTTTTTCCTCTAAAGTAAGCATTCCTTTGGTAGGCCTACTGCTTACGGTCTCCAAAATGAAATCAACGGTTAGCAGAAAATCAGGTGCTAATTCACAGCGGCATGGAATTGGGCCCAGGTTTTAAGCTTCTTCTAACGGACTAGAAATAAACTCACCCCTGCTCCCTGGGGTCCTGCTAGGCCGATGTTACCTCTCTGTCCCTGAGGACCCTGTTGGTTAAGACAACAACAAAAAGAAATCGTACAAAGAGTTTATTTCCAAAAAGCAATAAATCCATTTGAAAAAAGTGGGAAATAAAAGTTACCTCGTTATAAAAACGTATAGAACATACACAGTATAACAGCCGTTTCTAAATTATGCTTCACTTTTTTTATATTATAAAATTGTGTTTACGTATAGCTGTCAAAATTGACTTTGGGCAGCCATGAAAGGGCAGGATTTTAAAAGACTTCAAACTGGCGCTGATCGTGTTCTTGAAACAAACTCTATATATTTATCAATCACCGCAAGGCAAAGATGATTGAATGATTTAAACTAAGTATTGTGGCTACCCTCTATAAATAGTGGGCAGGTTTCTAAAAACAGTTCCTTTGGTAAGTAATCGAAGAAGTTACTAATGCTGACTTCTGAATTTCTTTTTTTTTTGTATTTGTTGCTGAAGAAAAAAGGACGTGGAGGAGGTGGAGAGAAAGAAATGTACTACTCACATTAGGACCAGGTGGTCCTGGCTGTCCGTCACTGCCAGAGGGACCCTGTGAAATAAATCAAAATATGTAAAAAACTCAGACTCTGTGAAACGCAAACAGGTGTTTCAGCAGGTTATTCTGAAATTGATTAGAGGGTTTGACTGTAAGGCCAAAAAAAATAATAAGTCGGTCTCTGGTCAGCGCGCACGTCGATTTTAATCATGCGCGTCGATCTTTTTTTTTCTCCAAAATGTTCCGCGGTAGCTCCAACAGCGCCCTCTATTGCCGCACCTCCTCAATTTTTTTTTACCAAAGAGCACCAAGGAATGGGAAATTGCACCAAGGCAAATGATCGAAAGCACCAAGGCAAATTATGGAGGACCCCAATGTACATGAGGACACCAAAAAAGCAAAATAGTACCCACCTTGTCTGTACAATCCAAGCTTGAAGAAAAAAAAAAAAAAAGCCGCGTGGCCACGTCCATTCCGGAACTTTGGTCTGACCAGAGACCGAATATTTTTTTTTTTTGGCCTAACAAGTGTTGATCTACATTGTATACAAATAGTATGGAAAATAGTAAGAACAATTTCATGAGGTGACAGATGGAAGGTTCCATTCCACTCGGCTCCGCCTTGTGGAATGGAATCTTCCATCTGTCACTGAGTGAAATTATTCTTTCCATTGCACAAATGAGAAACATTCATTATTTGTTTGATATAACATCTGCATAAATCCTCGTCATCTGATTGGTAACTTGCATGATCGTGCCATGGAACTTCTACCTAACATGAAATGGAACTTTTATTTTTTGTGATGTGGCCAGGCCGTGGGTTGGGAAAAATAATTCAAGGAAATGTGATCACCGACCCGCCAAATGAGAAACATTCATTATTTGTTTGATACAAAACCTGAATAAATCCTCGTCATCTGATTGGTAAAATGAGTGATCGTGCCATGGAACTCTACTGAACGTGGAATGGAACTTCTATTTTTTGTGACGTGGCCAGGCCATGGGTTGGCAAAAACAATTCAATGACAACTGATCACCGACCCGCCAATCAGATGACAGGGATTCATTCAGACATTGTATGATACAAACTGTTGCTATAATGATGAAGAACAATTGAGAGAATTCAAAGAATATTTTAAAACTACAATCTATTAGTAGAACCTATAGCCAAAAAAGAGATCTAGATAGAGATCTAAAAGTTGATCTACATAGAAAAAAACTATTGGCAATGGTTCCAAATATCAACACTTTATGTTGATTTGTACTAACTATAGATCTGGTAAATAGTTGATTTAAAAGTACAAATTACAAGTACAAATTCTTGGAAAATCACAAAGAGAGTTATAAAATTGATGAGTGCAAACTATTGGTTTAGTGCAAAGGGAAAACAAAGGGCTTTTTAATTTCTTTTAATGAGAAAACAAACTCACAGGTGGTCCAGGCTTTCCGGCGTTGCCATCACGGCCAGAATCTCCAGGTCTGCCCTGAAATCAACCCAAAGAAATAAGAAATAGTCAGAGACTGAGATAAAAATAAAGATAGATCAGTGAAATTGACAACAAAGAAGTCCAATACACACACCAATATACAGCCACTGAAAGGAGTAAAAAAACCAAAAAAACACAGAGATCAAATTCGAAAATGTAAGACTACAGAGCTAGAAGCTCAAAATGTATACATTTCAAAGACAGGTCCCAATATCAGTAAAATACACTTTTGCAGTTTGCATTGAAAAAAAGTGTTTTAATCATTGCACTGAAAAAAAGTGTTTTTTAACAGTAATGGTTAATTTTCATGTTGATTAAGAATGTGCCACGTGTATTTGTTTAATTGTAATTGTAATTTTAAATTTATATATATATTTATATTTTTACATTTTTATGATACCTGTAAATGGCGGGTCTCCGCTGTTGGTTATCAAATAAAATAAAATAAATAAAGTGCATACTTTGAAAGGTGAAGGCCAAGAAATGTGTTAGAAAACTTTTGCTTCATATTATTAAAGGTAATTGTGAAACAAAAATGGATCATGAACAAGTATTTCATAAAGACTTCTAAATCAATGGAACATTTGACAAAGACAGACAATCAGAAGTATTACAAACCTCCAGAAAACTGGTCTAGTTTGGTCATAAAAACACTACAACGGATTTAGATTAATTCTGACAATTTGTCCTTTTCAGTGTGTATTTCAAGTCCTGAAATGGTGTAATGAACAAAGTTAGGGCAGGTCTCGATTCAAATCTGGAACAAGTTGCTGGTTTAAATCATTCACTTTGTCCCGGAGCTCTGCATTTGTCCCGGATGGTTCCTGCAACTTTTCATTAGCTGATGACTTCATTGTGGGGAAGTTGTTCAGAATCCTGAAACTTCTACCCGATACAATGTCCACCACTTGTGTGGAAATCGTCCAGGATATGAATTGAGACGTTCCTTAGAAACATGGAGACACAAATTATGGAAGAATTTACCTGTGCACCAGGAGCTCCAGCATCTCCTGTTCGTCCCGGATTACCCTACAAGTTCATTCAGAAAGAAGTTGATCTTTACTTTATCAACAAGAACATAAGAGAAACTCACCAGTCAACTGTCAACTCAGATTCTGCTTAGACTTCAAATCATAAAAATTCAATTGACAGTAACATAGGGAGTAATCAGCAAAAACATCTGATGGTTTATTAACTTTTTTATAATATTTCTGGCCTTGGTATCTTTGATAACGCACAGTAATTATTTAAAGCCAATAACCCATTTCTAATTAATGATTCAGTGAAATGATCCAAAACTCCACTGTAATTTCCTTGACCATTACTAGATGATGGATGTATAAGATTTGGAAAATACATTTTCAGGTCTATTCACTGAGCCCTTAAAAGCTCCAGTCACTGACACTACATAAACGCTGGAATATCGCCCCTGTTTGAATGGGCAGTTCTCCAGCTACAGCTTTGATATCGGACACTGGTATATTACACTTAATAGGCCGTAATTGTGGAAATTGGGGCCAGTGTTGATCGTCTATAATCACCAACTAATATGTCCTTACCGGGTCTCCTTTCTCCCCAGGTGCACCAGTGTTGCCTCGTGCTCCTGCATCACCCTGTAGAACAAGAAACACTTAGAAAATGTAATCTACAAATGTAATAAGAAGGACGAAACCCAAACAAACACCAGTTAAACCTTAGCTTTGGGAGATTTTTAGGCAACTTAAACAGGCCCGGATTATCCAATAGGGGTGCAGTAGGCACAGTACCTAAGGCCTACGAAAAATGTGAGGGCCTACGAAAACACGACGGTGTGCCACATGCACACGCAAGGAAAGTTTTTAAAAGTTTGTGCGTCTCTCTCTGAATGTTCAATTTTACCATCCAAGAATCTGTTGAGCTGCGTGTACATGTATAATTTACGTGTAAAGTTTGTCGTTCTGAAGCAAACCGGCTTTTACTTCCAGTTTGGGCCTGCCTTGCCTAGTACAGTTTCAACATGAAAATGCGAGTCTACAGAGCTTACCAGAGCTGTGAAATTGGTACTGCAGGCCTCTGTTTAGGGCAAAGTATCCTATATGCCTTTAAAGCGTTAAAATGAGTCTTGAGCCAAAAAAATGAAACCAAAGTCGGAGACGAACATGTGTGCCTACGCCTCCTTATAGTTACATCATTGCATGCTTAAAGCTATAGTCCATCATTTGCAGCCATCCGAAAAGTAACTGGCGTAATTATTGTTGAAAAACATACTTGGTTGAAAGATAGTAGGAGAACTAAACTCCCTGTGAAATTATTCTTTCTTGCAAGCTGTCATTTTGAAGTAATCAACGAAAGAAGGCCTTTCAAAAATTTAAATTAGTTGTTCGTTTTTTTATTCGGCGCAGCGCGCACAAGCATTGGAACGACGCACAGGCGCGCGCGGTTGCTATAATTCGTTGGATTAGTGCGCAACATCGAGTAAAGCTGCAATTCAAAACAATTCGAAACATGATTTAGCAACTTTTGATTTGAAATTGAGATCCTAGAATGCTGTTTTTCTCGGAATATACAGCTGAAGCTGAGCTGAAACTTCATCAGGTTAGTTGTTCAGTATCCTTCATTAGATTTTGAACACTTTTGTTGCTTCAAACGAACAAAATGCACAAATTACAAATGATGGACTATATCTTTAATAGCTCCGGGAAACTGAAGCGCTTACTACTCACCCTCATGCCAAGAGCACCAGCCGGTCCTGAAGGTCCCTGTGAACCAACACCTCCCTACAAACAGAGTGGATTGAAATTACTTATCAAAATATTCAAATAAACCACGAAGGAAAACTGACTAGCTGCATTATAATAATAATTGTGGCTTCCTACAAGCACCCCTTGAACAAAGACATTGACTAATTGGGGAACCGCCAACATAGGGCTGGATACTAGCTCAGTTGGTAGAGCACCGGAACAGCAATCTGGAGGTCGCAGGTTCAAACCCCGCTCCAGTCAATTTCTTTGCCCAACTTTGAAAAAAAATACCAACTGTTAGATTCTTCTCTAAATGTTACTTTGTTTTCTGCTTGCATTTGTCAGTTGCTCTTTCGTGACAAATGTTTCTGTCTATTATCATCTGTACATGCAACTGTTTACAATAAAGTAGATAAGAAAAACACAGAAATGAAATAGATTGTTTTTGAAATGTATCCTCGAGGTTTACTAACCCTGGCTCCTGTTGGACCTCGTGGACCAGTTGACCCGACTGGACCATCTGGACCCTGCCAAAAAACAAAAACAAAAGCAAGCTTAAAACAATTGTTAAAGTTGTGTTCCCCATGCTTTTCATCAAATTCAATTTTTCCTAATAATAAATTGTCAACTTGTATGTTTTAGGCCAAAAAAAAAGTCTAGGGTTTCTGGTATGCGCGCGCGTCACCGTAGCCATGCCCGTCGGTAAAATTAAAAAGGTTTTTTTTTCAATGTAAGATGATGTCTCAAAACTGCCAAACTCACTGGTTTGACTGGAATCCTGCTGCTGCACATTTTTAACGTGTTTTTAGATGGGGTTACGATCGAGTATAAGCTTTATGTGGCCTCTCTGGGCTCCCACACATTTCGCACTAAATTTAGTTGGGCACCATTTGCAGTCATCAGCCGACATTTGAAGGGGAAAAAAACAACAACAAAAAGCTGTGTCGCTACACCACTTTTGGGGCAAGCTGCATACCAGACACTGGAGACTTTTTTTGTGGCCTTATTCCGACTGTGTGAAAAAAAAGGTTTTTGTTCTGAGCACAAACAGATCCACTTTGCGAGCAGACTGGCTCCCGGTCTATGCATTATCGATACTGATTGTGAGGCGGGAACCAGCCTACCCCGCCAGAACGGAATTATTATCTGGCAGCCAATAATTTGAAATTGTAAAGTAATTATTCAATAACTAAACATGGGCCGCTTTTTTCGGTTGATGTCTCATTCTAAAGTGAATAACTTTTATATTGCTAGAAAAAAAAAGCAATTTAGAAAAGTATCTATTTTTCGGGATAAAACTCAAAACTTTAAACAAAATTGTTTCCTTCAACCATAACCACACAAAAATGGGCCCATTTTTGTTTGCCATTACCGTAGATCCCTCCGAACCATCCACACCGGGCTCACCACGGATACCAACACCTCCCTACAAAAAACAACAAATAAGAAACGAAGAATGGGTCATTCAATTTTAGGGCAATCATCCGATTTCCCGTGACTTTAATGCCTTGGAAACAGAAACAATTGATACAATCTATAGATCCCGCTGATGACAGCATTAACAAAAATAAAAACAAAAAAAAAGGAACAAATTAAAGCTGAATCCATGATTTGTGATGAAAATACCTGAGAAAAGGTTCATCACATTTAAACAATAATAACTTTAACAAAAAATCACATTGTTCTCGGAGGCAAATGACAAAAAAGAATTTCTTACATGAATTTCTTATATGTATCCACACATAACTGTGCCTGGTAGAGATCGTCTCAAAGCATGTGCTTTTATAGGGCTCGCGCAATGACGGCCATCTCTGTAGGAGAACTTCAACTGCGTATTTTACGCAATCAAGCACGCATCGCGCAGTGTTGAAAATGTTTCATAACACGCGCGCTTGTTGCTCAAAATGTGTTTGAAATACGACGCAGCCGATGCGTATTATGCAAGTTGACGCTCAAAATGCTGATGCACGTGGATGGTCCGTAGGAAATGACGTCATTTGAACGAGACCTATTTGTGTACAGTTAAGATAATTAATTCGGTATTCAAAGAGTGAACTCACGGTTGGACCACGAGCTCCATCAGCACCGCGAGCTCCGGCTAGTCCAGGGTAGCCTTGGGCCCCAGGCTCACCACCGGGTCCGGTGGCTCCGCGAGTCCCCTGCGTGTAATCAATCATTTGAAACGTTTGTCAGGGCACATGTGAATTTGATGCTCATCACAACTCCTGTTTGCAATAAAAATTTGTCATATTTGTGGGCTGCAATCCCTGGATGCCTAGAATTTCATTTAAAGGAATTTTCTAAAATTGTACATTAACCAGTCCATTTTATATAAAGATATGATAGACCTTTTGCAGCCAATTTATAATCCTTTTCTCTTCATTAAATTGAACACCAAGTTATATAAACTATCTACATGCAAAGAAGAAAACCTGTTGACCACTTGGGATATACATCATGCACAGATCCAGAGGGGGGTTTTGGGGGTCAAAAACAAACTCATGCTCCGACACCAAAATTTTTTTACTACTAAGTGCATCAGTAGCAATGTGCTACATGACCTATATGTCCGCTTGTCCGCAACAATCAACCATTAAAATCTGACAGGCCTGCATGACCCCCTCCCCCCGCAAAAATTCCTGGATCCACCCCAGTACATGTACTTGCATACTTCAAGATTATCATTATATACCCCCCCCCCCGCCAAACAAAAGGTTCTTTTGTATTCGTCTGTACCCTAACGTGGTGCAGCCCTTAACGTGGCGCACTTTGATTTTTCACCTCTAGTGCCTTGCTATCAAACTCTAAACATTCCTGTTCATAAATCTTCAGTTTACGTACCCGCTACAAAATTCTAGAGAAAGAATATTTTGGCCTGATTTCCAATTTTATTTTGAAGTGCACAATTAACCCTTTTAAATCGCGCCAAATAATAAGAAAACAATTTTCTGACAAATTTGTAGCTGGGTATATGTGGAGATAATAATAATTTATCAGAATTTATCAACTTTAAAGAAATTATTAAATCTCAGAATTTTATATCAAACAAATAAAATGGTTTATATAAGAAACCAACTTACAGAGGGTCCCCTGGCTCCTGGGGCTCCAGCGGCACCAGAAGGACCAACGCCACCCTAAAAAAAAAGGGAACCAAAAACATCATGTGACAAAAGATACATTTATAAGATTTAGAGTATTAAACGTTTCAAATGACAGTAGCACTATTGTTAACCTCATTTCGAGACCAACAAAAGATTTGCTGAGTCGATCACATTTCAGAGACTAGTTGACAGGTATTCAAGGTGGGAAATGCATTTCGATTAATTACATGATGTCACCCCAGACTGGGACCGTAACTGCATAAAAACGTGCAAAATTACTACTGACGTTTGTTTGCTCACCTTTTTTCTAGCTAAAACCCACACAACATGTACCTCAAAATGCTACAGCTACAAGCATGACTCCTGCGAAATTTGAGACCTTAAATCCAATTTGTAAGCAACTTAATGACAGCTTGAAGTTCACCCATTTCGTTCTAGAAAGCTTGTGAGCTTCGCAAAGTATTCTGGGTCAAATGAAAGAAGTAGTGCGAGTCCCAAATTTTCGGACTAATGTCACCCAATCAACAAGATTTTTTTTAATCGTGAGCCGTGATGTGATAGCATCGGTACCCACAAGATGGCCGCTGAATAAGAGGCAGAGATCCCTTACTCACCACATCACCAACTGCTCCAGTCTCTCCGTCCTGGCCAGCAGATCCCTGTCAAATTAAAAGGGGAAGTGAAAAGCAGAGTCAGACCACGGAAAAAGAGAGGCAGTGCATTGAGCTTTCTCTCCTTCAATAGCAACCCCCGCACTGGCCCACGTGACGGTCTACATCTAGGTACCAGAAAATCATTAATCACCATTGTAGTAGGCAAAGATCGTATAGCACCAGGCGCAGTAGACAGTAGGCAAGCCTTCAAAGTTGTGATGGATTGCACAAACTGGGAGAAAAACGCAGAGGCAACACCGACTGCTGGGTCGGGTAGTGACAATCATGCAGTTAGTTTATGTAGAAATAAACCCTATTATATAACACCCACGTAAATCCTTGTCATTTGATTGGAGGATTGTAGGTCACGCGACATTCATTAATCGAACCATTGCACGGCCTACGTCATAACCGTGCATTTTTTTGTTCCATTCACCGTGCATTTTCGTCCCATCCCCTTTGATCTATTGCACGCCGCGCGAACGCGATAAGACGTGCAGTGGTCCGGCGCTATACGATCTTTGCGCTATTTAGACCATATGCGTTATAGCAGTAGAAAACTTGCCTTTGAAGTTGATGCAGTTGCCTTGATGATTTTTTGCATTGTTTTAAGAACTTGCCATGTTAATTTTCTTTATTGCCAACAATTGGACTTTTCAACCTTAACTGTTAGCCTTAACAAGCTGAAAAAAGTAGTGGATATGATACAATTTTGTGAGTTTTGTTTGTTCTTAAAGTTTTATCCTCCAATCGAATGACAAAGATCTAGTTGGATGTTATATAAAACAAATAATGAATGTTTTGCATTCGTGCAATGGTGAGAATATTTTCATTCGTTGAAAGATGGAATGTTCCATTCATTCAATCTTTCAACTCATGAAAATATTCTCACCATTGCACTCACAAACATTCGTTATTTGTATACTGTCTAGTTTACAACACATGAAGTGGTTGGTAACTAAATCCTTGCCTACTGCAATGGTTGATCACGGGCAAACCAGATGGACACGTGGTACTTTGAAGTTATGCTATCAGAACTATAAGCTTGATGCATGAAGGTGGAGTTTAAGGGCAATGATTTGCATCACTTGGATAGGCATGTGGAGACCTTCCGTGTGCCCATTGTTACTAGATTCAAACAACTAAGGAAATCCTCTGAGACACTTGCAATGTATAAGGTCTATAGAAGCAATTCATAACACACAGCCCAACAAGCGTTCACCTGGATGAGACCGCTTCTCAAATCTAACTTACAGTAGCACCAGTGGCTCCTGGGGCACCGTCAGCGCCGTTCTCACCACGCTGACCTACGATACCTTGGAAGCCCATATCACCCTGGGGACCTGCATCTCCCTGTCATCAAGAATTGATAAAACATGCTGGCAGTGATTTCATACAGACCTTTCATGAGTTTGTAAACTTTGAGCACCATTTTGTACGGGCTAGTTGCAACAAGGGCATAAATTTATGCTGTGGATCTGATACACCGTGCCCTCTGGAGACATGCACACAATAGGTAACAAAAGATTGTATACGTCTCCACATTACATATTAGCACCCTCATTGAAGAGTCATTTTTATGAAGCCTTTCGGTAGCATTTGTTGATTATTTTGTATTCACAACAATCTAATAATGCGTTTGGAAGCAATAACAACTATTCTTTACTTTTGTGCTATTGACTTTGCCAACCATACAAATCTTCTAATTTAATTAACACTAATTCCATTCTAAAAACGCCTCGTGTTGATCTTTTATTGCTAATACATTCCTTTTTGAGTGGGCGTTGGTCTTGTGGGTGTTTGTCGACCCTGGTCAATTTTTTTATTTACAGATTTAAAAAGAGCACAATCTCAGCATTACTGAAGTGAAAACCGCATACTGATACCATCTTTAGTTCAAAAATTGTGAGAAGTCGTAACACCAAGAGATGTGATGTGATGAAGTGGCCCTATTTTGGCCAAAATCTCCAAATAAGAATTCCCGACAAACAACTCATTTAGCTTGATCGCACCACAATTATGCATGAATTTCCCTGCGTACTCAATATAAATTTAATATTTTACATACAAAGACAAAAACTGCTACCATTAAACCAACAAAAATCAAAGTGTATCTCCTATAGTACTTAAGTGCACTTACCTTAGCACCACTCATGCCCATAACACCCGCACGACCAGTTGCACCAATTGGGCCCTGAAAAATGTATGAAGGAAACATAATAACACACATTCAACATACTAAGAGGAAAGGAACTGATCGAGCAATTCTAGCGTTATGTATTTTGTTTAGGAGATTTGGATTATATCATTGCATCATTAATTAGATATCATGGTTAATTGGCCCTGTCACGGACATTACACTTTCTTTCATAGTGCTGAAATTCCCCTACTTGAGATTTAGTATCTCAAGAGCCAATGAAAGTGTGAACCAAAGTGGAATGTTTTGATCAAACGCTTACAGTACAAACATTTTTTGATGGAAAATCAGCAAAGTGTTCTACTTACAGCATTACCGATCTCACCATCACTGCCATCTTGTCCTCTCACTCCCTGGTGTTTGCAAAATATAAAATGAAATATATAAACCAAAAACATTAAGAGGGCCTGATGTTCCAATCTTAAGACGACCTTCTTCTGAGGCAAATGAAAGTGGTACAAGAATCAAACGCGTAGCAGCCACATTAGCATGCAGGGTTGGGAGGGTTGCTACGTTGGTCGGCCGACCAGCATTGGAAATTGATATAAAAATACCACTTTTCTTGAAAATGACAGCACACCAGGTGCCGTGATTTCACAGGATGCCTCAGACCGTCATTCACTAACAGTCCAGTAAGAAATTTCATGAATATTGGGTATTTTTGTTTCTCTGATGTTTGCAAATGCTGTATATTCCCTTTAAGACAGACCGCTGGTGTGGGTAAAGATCAAAGGGGATGGAGAAAAATATACTGAAATTTTAATAATTTTGTTCGAACGAAAATGAAAAGAGCTATAGGGGAAAAAGATCACATGAAAATTACTCACAGCAACTCCACGAGCTCCTCGCTCACCTCTCTCCCCTTGCATGCCGGTGTCACCCTGCAAGAATAAAAAATTACAAAAATATTAGCCATTCAAACCCAAATCTAAATGCTTAGACTGAAATCAGTATTTCAGTATAAACTTGAAAAATTCAAAACATAAAACACTTCAGTATTTTTTTTTCAATGTCCGTGTCAATTAGTTTTTGATTTGTTTAACTCACCCTTGCTCCTGGGGCTCCTGCAGGTCCAGCCGAACCACGGGCGCCGTTATCACCAATCTCACCGGTATCGCCACGAGCTCCCTTGCGGCCACGGGCACCCTGTCAAAAGAATTAACAAAAATCAATAACAACTGTATAATGTCATTGACCAAACACCCTACTTAAACTAAAATTCATCATTTTTTTTTTTCAAGAACAAATTTGAGGAAAATATACCAGCAGCCTCTGCTCAAAACCAAAGCTTCTTTGGATGCTTTGAAGCTTTCAATTATATTCTTTTCAAGCAATTAGTGATACTTTACCAACTTCATTTTAATAAAACAAAACTGTAATCAATGCTGTATGAAACTCTGTTTTAAAATTTACATTCAACAGAAAATTACAAAACTCCTAGGGAAGTTTATTGTACAAGAATGTTATTGCTTGCAATCCCATCTTTTTACTTTCTAAACTTCAACATTACCGATGTGTTTTCAACGTACTTGTGCTTGTTGGGAACATTCTTAAGTTTGAAAGAGAGTTTACTTTGATTTTAAGAATGCTTACAAGTGAAAGTTGAAGTTCTTACAAAAGACATGTGCTTACAAAGTCATTCACAAGTCACCCATTGTCAAGTCAAGTGCTATTAAGATGAACCACGACAAAGGCATGACTTTGTTTTGCCTCATCTTCCGTTTCTTAGGATTTGGTTTGCGATTTGACTTTCGACTGACCTAAACTTGACTCATCTACAACTTGCATTACGCCTTGGCCCAATGGTTATGGTGTCCAACCCATGTGCGATGCATGATACCTGGGTTCAAGCCCTGAAAGGGGAACATCGTTCTTGTGTTCTTTGGCAAGAAACTTTACTGCGATTGCCTCTCTCCCTCCAGGAGTCTAAATGGGTACCTGTGAGGGTAGAGACCTGATTGGTCTGATCTTGAGCTGCTGCAGAAAGTAGTTTCATCTATATCTGATGAGGTTACTGATTTCTTAATTATGTCATACCCATTTTCATGACTAACGTTATGTGTTGTTTGTGTGTGTAATTCTTCGCATGCATGTATTTTGTATGATTGTAAGTGGGGATCGCTACTCGACAAGCTTTGCTTTTTAGGGATCCCCAACCACACATTTTGTATACATTACCCTCCGATTGTCCTTTTCTGATGTGGAAATAAAGTCTAAGTTAAGTTAAGTTGAGTTTTGAGTTGAGTTGAGTTTTGAGTTGAGTTGAGTTTTGAGTTGAGTTGAGTTTTGAGTTGAGTTGAGTTTTGAGTTGAGTTGAGTTTTGAGTTGAGTTGAGTTTTGAGTTGAGTTGAGTTTTGAGTTGAGTTGAGTTTTGAGTTGAGTTTTGAGTTGAGTTTTGAGTTGAGTTTTGAGTTGAGTTTTGAGTTGAGTTTTGAGTTGAGTTTTGAGTTGAGTTTTGAGTTGAGTTTTGAGTTGAGTTTTGAGTTGAGTTTTGAGTTGAGTTTTGAGTTGAGTTTTGAGTTGAGTTTTGAGTTGAGTTTTGAGTTGAGTTTTGAGTTGAGTTTTGAGTTGAGTGTTGAGTTGAGTGTTTAGTTGAGTTTTGAGCCGAGCCTTGAGTTGAGTTTTGAGTTGAGTTTTGAGTTGAGTTTTGAGTTGAGTTTTGAGTTGAGTTTTGAGTTGAGTTTTGAGTTGAGTTTTGAGTTGAGTTTTGAGTTGAGTTTTGAGTTTTGAGTTGAGTTTTGAGTTTTGAGTTGAGTTTTGAGTTGAGTTTTGAGTTGAGTTTTGAGTTTTGAGTTGAGTTTTGAGTTTTGAGTTGAGTTTTGAGTTGAGTTTTGAGTTGAGTTTTGAGTTGAGTTTTGAGTTGAGTTTTGAGTTGAGTTTTGAGTTGAGTTTTGAGTTGAGTTTTGAGTTGAGTTTTGAGTTGAGTTTTGAGTTGAGTTTTGAGTTGAGTTTTGAGTTGAGTTTTGAGTTGAGTTTTGAGTTGAGTTTTGAGTTGAGTTGTGAGTTGAGTTGTGAGTTGAGTTGTGAGTTGAGTTGTGAGTTGAGTTGTGAGTTGAGTTGTGAGTTGAGTTGTGAGTTGAGTTGTGAGTTGAGTTGTGAGTTGAGTTGTGAGTTGAGTTGTGAGTTGAGTTGTGAGTTGAGTTGTGAGTTGAGTTGTGAGTTGAGTTGTGAGTTGAGTTGTGAGTTGAGGTGTGAGACGAGCTGTGAGCTGAGCTGTGAGTTGAGCTGTGAGTTGAGCTGTGAGTTGAGCTGTGAGCTGAGCTGTGAGTTGAGCTGTGAGCTGAGCTGTGAGTTGAGTTGTGAGTTGAGCTGTGAGTTGAGCTGTGAGCT